>BGPR01024964.1:0-22747 GCA_013235015.1 Araneus ventricosus | reverse complement strand
CGTTTGACTTTTAAGCTAAGCTAAGCCCTTGGTATTATTAATAAAAAATTTTTTTCGGCCGGGGCCCGGTGGGGGGGGGGAGGATATAACAATAAGGGACACTCAAAAATAAAAAGACTAATCAAGCAGTATGTGAGTGAAAAAGTTTGGGAACTGCCGCTACAGCAGTCTAATGTCTGGCAGCATCCAACTGTACAGAAAGTTAAATTGAAATGAAAATCATACACCTCCACAATCACTAACATAAACTGCTAAAGTAAAAACAAGTACTAAAATAAAATTAAAACCTGACATGATAAATACTGAAATCTATAGTTTGCCAAAAAATATCCACCCTTCAATATGTTCCTAGGTATAGTCTCAATTTTGTGTACAAACCTACAAGGTATAACTTATTATCTTATCTTAATCTATATTAACACTCCGAGCGAAGCAAAGTCTTTTTCCGGTTTTCATGTTCAGTTTTCATTCAAAAGCAGATAGCTCATATTTATATTTTCTTAAACAATCATGGATAAAGTATTCTTAAGATTTCAGAGATATAATTAAATACAAAAAAGATCGATTCATTTACTTTAAAAGCTAAGTTTTCTAACCTGATAGCTAAAAGTTCAAAATAATTGGGCATTCTGAGGGTAAATAATACAGGGTATCCAGGGTAAAAGACTCAAATGTAATGGTTTGTACTGAAAAAACTACACATGATGAATTACAAAAGTGATGCACTGTCAATGCAAAATTTCTCCAAGTTTTTTTTTCTTTTAAAAAATCTAAGTTTTAAACCAAGGTTGCCCAAGTACACTGTTGACATCTGTTTTATACAGCTCTTTACAGTAGTCACATATGACCACCCATCAGCATATGGAACTGCCTCCAAGTATTCTGGTAACACAACTGTTGAACTTTTTTGCCTATGGCTTCATTAAAATGACTGCGTACCAGAAAAAATTAACACATTTTTTTTGTCGATTTATAACAGTGCATCTTTGCGGCAGATTTAATAACAGCACAAATGCTACTAAACACATGGTAAAAAAAAAATCAATTACTTTTCGCACATCTGCAGATCCACTAAAGTTGCTCAGGCTGAGTTTCTTTAACTTGTGAAAAGAAGAAGAGGATTTGCCCTCTCTGGTACATATATAATAAATCATATGAGGCTTAAACATTATTTTGGATACCTTTATTTCAAACACTCTGTGTTGAACAGAGATTTTATAAATACTAACCATAACTTTGGCAAACAATTCTTGATTTGGAATTTTCAGTAGCATATTCTTTGTCTCTGGACTCAAATTATCACCAGTAGGCTTTATGCCATACAACTCGCAAATATGAACTTGAATTGGAAAGTCAATGAATTGAGGCTCTAATTTTCGTAAACTGAAAAGAGATATGTGAAAATATAATTTTCAAAATAAAATTTTAATTTTTCTAAAGTGCAGTTAACAGCTATTAAATATGTAATATTTTACATCAATTACTTTTAATATGTGCATGTAAAAGTCACTTGAAATAAATCATCTTAACAGATAGCCAATAAAACTTTAAAACCTTATACTCCTTATTTATTTGTTTCATAATCTCCAAATCATAAATATCAGCATTCCATTGCTGGCATTTTTTTTAACAATGACATTCTTAATGTTTCAATAAAATATATAATCACATGCATGCCAACATTGTAAAGGTGACTGTCCATAGCAGGTCTGTGAGGGTGGCACAAGCATGCACGTGTACATATGGGAGCAGACTTGCGTCAAAATTTTGAATTCATGATCATTTGTATATTTCCTCATATTTTAAGTAATCAAAAATTTCTAATTTTAAAGAAAAATTCTTATTTGAATAAATAATAGAAGAAATATATCTATATATATATCACTATCATTAGAAGAATTAGAAATAATTATGACATTTTTCAAAAACCTGAAATGTAGAAAAAAAATCTGAATCATTTCATCAAGGAATACAACTAAAACTAATGTGCGAAAGGGGGAAAAAACTAGTTTCTGTAGAAATTTTAATTTTATCCATAGTTCCGAGGTTTGCGGAAATTTTCGAAAAAATCCATATTAACTACGGAGAATCCGTAGCAGTTGGCATGTAAGTAATCATTTTATTTTATACAAAACAAATCAGCAAACAGAAATTTCAAAAAGGAAATTATTTATACTTTCACATTAAGTTAGTATTAAAATTTGGAAACTCTTAATTTATTTAAAACATATTTTTCAAAATGTCAAAGAATTATTGTGAAAGTTTAAACTTAAACAACTGAAGTTTAACAATTTTCAATTGCAACATAAGAATATTTTTAAAAAATAAGAATACTGTAAAGTTATTAATTTTAAGGAATATTAGGAAAGAATTAAATTAATAATACTGTTAATGAAAGAAAATTAGAGCTTCACAAATTCCAAAAATTGGAAGTAATCTTTCCTCAACTCATATAATTCAACGTAAGTATGTGACTTGTAAAACAGGGTAAAAAATGATTATGCTTATGCAACTTAATACCCTACCTAGACATCAATAAAATTACCCTTAAAATTTAAAAAAATACTTTCCCTGCTTATGGTCTGTCAACCCCCCCCCCCCTTGATTTTGAAATGTTTCAGATATGAGGCACCTAATAAATCCCTTTCTCACACTTCAACTTTTGAACATTGAAGGCTGCAGTCATAAAAGTGATGTCTAGGGCACCATTAAGTAGCTAGGCATTATTTGAGAATATGGCTTACAGTGCCTCCTATGCAAAATCAAGAGTCAGTTAGCTTACTTTGAAAACTATAAGACACAAGAAAAGAGGGGTGTAGTGGAGGCGGTACGTACCAGAACCCCCTTTTTTTTAAAGAAAAATAAATAAGGAAAAATTGCAAAAATCTGCTGAAACACAGTATGATTTTTGTCACTCATGTTAGAGTACTCTGGCACTGTTAAATTTGTGACTACTCCACTGGTTGTTGCAAAGCTGTACAAAAGCAATGATTTAGTATGATAAGACACCTTGTACATTTGAATGTTAAAGAAATGCAAAGCTCTTTTGTTTGCAATTTTCAATGGTTTTATGTCATAAAATGTATCAGAAATAGGAAACGTTGTTTTTGAGGATTGTTGGGGGCAACTACAAGTCTTCACACTCTGCATTTGCTGGTCTGTCAGTCAAGATCAGACGGTCACTTAGTGCTATTTTCCATAATCATTAGACAGCATTAGAGATCGTCTTCCATGATAATCCAGTCCTGCAGGAAAATGTTTATCATACAGACATTCTGCTTTTCTTGCATTGCGACCAAATTCCATGAATAGTCATATCCCATACACCCTTATCGAAAGCAGAAAGTGCTCTCATTTGCTTTTTGATATGTTTCATGAAATAACAGCATTGGGAACTACAAACAAATTAGCTTTGTGCATGCTTTATCTTAGTATTCATGTGTACAAAGTCTGATACTGCTTTACAACTTCATAATTGACTTTTCCCCAGTTTTTCATATATTTCTGAGTTTTGCGCACACACTCGATTTCACTGTAAGGATTTTATTGAGTTGCCCATAAATGCTTCAATATACCTAGACATCACTTTTATGACTATAGCTTATTATATAGTTTATAGCTTAGTATTCAAAACTTAAGGTGTGAGAAAGGACTTTATTAGCACACTGTATAACCTTGAAACATTTCACCGAAGGAAAACAATTTTTATGCCCATTTACGAAATGCAGATGCCTTGTTTCCAGGGAAAGAGAGAGAGAGAGAGAGAAAGATTAATTATGCCTTTATTATATTATAGAAAGAGAGAAAAAAGTTAATTATGCCTTATGCCATGCATAATTTTTTCTTGCCGCTTACGAATTGCATGAATCATACATTAAACCAACAAAATGACTTTTCATCTGCAGTTTATATCCAAAATCATAATATCTCTTAATTGTTTTGAGCAGTGTATTTTGCAAATTTTTCTAGACATTTACAATTAATGATCTGTAAATAAATTAAGCATTAGAAATTTTTAATAAAAACTAAGAAAATGATTCTTGATTTAAAAAAAAAAAGAGTTTTATTTTAGCAGCGAAACAGAAACTAAGACATTGCATTTACTTACTTGTCGGTAGGTACAGTCTCTGAATTTCCATAATCCACATATAATACAACTGCTCCATTTTCAGTGAGGTCCGTCACTTCACAGCGATACCAATTTTCATCATAGGAATATTTTGCACAGCATGGCATACCTTTTAAATGACATGTATTTTTAAAGAATTTGATTTTGAAAATCAATATAAAGCACCAAAAGAAGGAAAATTTGAATTATGTGCATGAAAAATGAATATATCATATTGTAAAGCTGAGCAACCTTGGGTATATAAGAGGTTTTATACTTTATATGATAACCAAATATAAATGATTTGTTGTTTAACCCTCCCCAGATTATTATTTGTTCATAAAAAATAAATATTGAAAAAAAAAAAAGAAATATTTAACGTTTAAAATTATTCATTCATTATTCATTTGTGTACAGATCATGCTGCTATCTAGGTATCTGTAAGTACAAGTGATGACATTCGTTGACTATCAAAAGCAGATTACTGTGGTTTCGGCAAATGGCCTCACCGGCAGGGGCGTAGTGGAGCCTGAACGCACTGATACGATGTTCTGGCACTGCTTTTTTTTTTTTTTTCATGAGAAATAATTCAGAAAAAGTCATGAAAACATCCTTAAATCCACGTGATTTTTACCACCAAGGTTAGAGTGTTCCGGCACTGCTTATTTTGTGACAACACCACTGCTCACCAGGCTGGAAAGGGTTAAAGAGACACAAAGATAATTGTGGACACATTGACCACTTGGTCTTGCCAAAATGAATATCCATAAACTTTAAATTCATATTTACAAACTATCATTACATAGAATCTCTTTTAACCAGCAACAATCAGCCAATGGTGCGTCATGATCGTATAGTGGTACATTCTGTTGTGGCCCTTGTCAATGCCAGCTACGAGATTTTTCTGGATAATTGAATATTTCTTTCCAGTTTTGTGATGCCATTTTTTAAAAACTGTACCATGCGAAATCCGTTGCTTATTTTTTTTATTGGCTACATTAAAATAAATAATATTGAAAATGGCAACATTATTTTAAATGAAAACCCATACAAGTAATGTTATATATCAGAAAAACAAAATTAAAACCGTATTTTAAAATTACCATGTATATTATCAGCTGAAAGTTATGCATTTCTTAGTGTGATGATACATTCAATATCTGACCATTTTCAAGAATATCTCCAGCGTTTTAAAAATTCAATGTTAATACAACGATGCTTCATAATGCCATGTGCTGACACAGATGAATATCGCTCAGCAAATTTTAAGAAAATACAATCCTTTCTCTGTTTCCTTCTATATAACTTTCTTGGTATGTGTATTGTCTTTGCTCTCTCTCATCCTCCTCTTTTTTCCTTTCCTAGTACATGCTTGATTATTTCATTCTTATCAAGAAAGAAAGGGAACTGAATTGTCTGGATTCACACAAGCCTCTTCTTCTACATATTTTTCTATTTAACAAGCCTAAATTTAAGTGTCATTATTTTGATACTGCAGTTGATTGGGTGCTGGTTATAGGAGATTTTACAGTACAATGAATTGTACAAGACAGTTATAACTGTAGCATTAATTAAATCACAGTAAAAAGAAATAAAATTTCATAAACATTACAATGCATTTAAAGGCATTCTATGACAAATTAATCAAAATTAATAATCTGCACACAAATATGAAACTTTTCTTCTCACAATTAAAAATACATTTAGTACATGACAAAATAGTGAATCTTAAATAAAAAGAACTCAACTAACTTGTCAGATACTAAAAAATTATGCCAAATTCACACAAAATATAATTCTAAGAAAAAGGTAATTTCTTCCTTTATTAGATACATCTTTCTAATTATATATATAACATCATGGTTTCTGTGAGGTATAAAAATGTAATTCCAAAGAGGACGGCAGTCGTTGATGAACAATAAACAGTTTCTTTATTTGATTTATAGGTTTCAGCTGATTTGGGTATAATTTAGAATATCAAGCCATACTTAAAGTATTAAGAGAAGCGCAGTCACCGGCGACGAAGAAACCAGCCATGCCGGAGCGGGCATCTGGTAGGAAGTTTATGATTTTAAAAAGTGGAAGTTGCACCATTGCAGCGAGATTAAGTAGTATTGTAAAAGAGGGGAATTCCCGAGCATTAGAAACTGGATTTCAGCCAGTTAAAGTGACAGTTAATTGCGTGTTACAGCTTAAGTAAAAATAATTTTAAGAATTAAATTTTGAGTAATGTTTTTTTTAAAATTAGGAAAGTGCTAATTTATTACATATATAAATTAGATGCATATTTTTTCTATACAATAAGGGGGGAAGTAAATAGCATTTAACTAGTTTTCCAGGTGTGAATAACATAAATTAACATTCTTTTAATTCATTGATTAAATTCAGCATAAATTTTGCTTGGTAATCATGCATTTCAATGACTTTGCATGTCAGAATTTTGGGATATTTCCAGAAAACAAACTTACCTGGCATTGGCTCTTGAAGTTTAGAAAAATTTTCTGCTTTCTCTTGTAGTATTGCAATAAGCTGAAGAAATGCATCATGTGTATCATTTAGTTCAGATTCAAACTCATCTTTAGGATTAGGGATTTTAAGAATCTGTAAACACACTATATTCTTGCAAGGAAGCAGTGTAACACAAACAGGATATATGTCTCCTTTTCTTAGTTCAAGAGCTCTTGTAAATGTATCAGGGACAGCACTGCAAGTTTCCTGTGAAATACAAATTAAAAAGGCATCAATCAATCACTTACATAAGCAAGTGGCCTCCCCGAGGCTTTCTCATTATACTCCCTAACAAAGGTGTCATCCTCCCCAGAATAAAAACTGCGGACCTTCAGCAAGGCCCAGAATACCACAAATACTCAGATTTATTTTGCCCTCGTAGATTGTGGCAAGACAAAAGGGCAACAATAACAAGTGGGAGTAAAATATGCCAGGCAGGCACCATATATGAAGAAGAAAAGCAAATATGCATTTTGAATGCTTTTTTTCAACCAATTGAACCAACAATATTTAATGTGAATGAATATCAATTATTTGAACATTTTTCACAAAAATAAACAGTAGGAATTTCTCCAGTTTTCATTTGGAATATTTAACAACAAAATTCTAGACATCTAAGAATGATACATATGAAAAAATGATACCATAAATGTGAAAAGTGAATAATATGAAATATAAACTGTGAAAAGCTTTCTGTTTAGTATATAAACATAGGCTATGCTTGTCTTTGCTTACAAACTTTAAAATTAAGTTGCATATATGTGTTCTTATGTATTACTTTTATAAAGATATCAATAATCAAACAGAATAATTTTATAATTAAGCTTTTTTATGCAATACAAAATTGTAAAACCAAATATATATCTTACTGGAGATTCAGTGTTTTCCGATGGATCATCAAATCCCATACTTAACAACAACTCTGAAAGGTCGATTCCTGATGTGGTTCGAATTAAAGTCTGAAGTCTACCTTGCTTATCTGGTGCTGCCTAAAATGTTTCAGAAATGGGTTGATGAAGGAACAATATATCAACACAGCTAAAAAAATTTTATTATGTAGTAAAACTGATTTAAAATGAGATAAATGTCAACTGATAAAATCTACAATTAAGATTCAGAAAATTAATTTATTCCAACTTGAAAACTTTTAGAAGACATCCAAGATAGTTCCATAGGCGCAATTATAATCATAATCTCCTCATGAGTTTGCATCCAATTTGTAAAAAGTATGTTATCTATCAATAGTACATGATTTTTCAGTAAATAAAATATTAACACATTTTATATGTCACAATAATTAATCAGAAATTGTAGCAAAAAAAAAAACATTTTTTTTTTTTAAATTAAGTCATATTTTTTGATTGATAACTTCTCAAAATAAGATAAATAATTTACCATATGCACACATACGCTAAACTTTTATAACAACTTCCATGTTTTTCTATTTAACTTTAAGAACAATACTAATCTATGCATTTATTACCACATAAAAAAATTTGCTGCAACCCAAATCTTTATGATTAACTTATTTTTTAAATTCTATTCACTTCCCAAAATTTTGATTGATCAGCCTCTGTAGACTAACTTAGCAGTCTTAGATATACTAATAAAATATTAATTAAAAATACACCAAGACTTGAAGCCTCTTACTCTGATATACATAGAATTTTAATTTTATAGTATAAGTTAGGCACAATAAGAAGGCTATTTATCTGCCTCCTAGTCATACTGTCAGGGGTGGATTAACTATTAGGCAACATAAGCACTGCTTAGAGCATCAAGAGAAGAGGGGCATCACAGAAATGTTCCAAATTTCAGTTTTGAAAAGAAGAGAGATATACAGAGAAATAACAGATTTTCTTTTCTAAGTGATGCACCACATAATGTTATATCATCATCTACCAGCACCAAAAGGTATTCTCACTACTCTCAAAAACTGACTGATGGTTATCCAGAGCACTTCAACAGTAACTTCTCGGCTGAGTTTCATTCATATGTGTGCCATAAGTTCAAAACAACACATATACAGAGTCATCCTAAATTTTATAAAATTGTAGATGGCAATATTGAATATGCCTATCCAAATGTAGACATTCACTTTTTTACATTTTTAACAGTAATGGTCACAAATTATACAGCTGAGTGCTCATTTTATCAGTTGAAGTATATATTAAAAATTTAATCAAAACAACAAGGCAGGCTGGATGCCTTATATCCATTAAGTAATTAAATATAGAAGTAGATATGTTACATAATATTAGTTTTGAGTACTTGATCAAAGATGAAGCAAAGTCAAAGTCATTTTCAAGCATTATGTAGCATCCAACACTAACCTACCATCTTTTATTCCCTTTGCTGCTGAAACAACCAGAGAAAAAGGGGATTAAATATGAAATCAAGAAGAAGTCTTAAAAGGAATGGAAGAACCCATTGAATTGTTTGGGGAGGAAAAATTTCAGTGCGGAAATGGGATATAGCAAAAGATAGTGTATTTGACTTAGCCAAGTTGAATGCTTGAAAAAGTTTGGTTGCTATTGCCCCTGCTTAATGCTTTTGTAGCCAACAGTTACAAAACAAGGCCTTAGTTTATATTGATATAATTCAAAGTTTAATTTATTCAAAAGAATAACTCAATAAAAGAATTAAAATATGAAAGTTTAATTGCAGTGGATGTTGCTTGTAGTGATCACTTTGGATCACAGCCAAAGTGATCATCACCACATACGAATTATCTGTACATCCAAAATGCCTTACAACAATACAAATCTATAGGCATGCAAGGATAGCAGAAGAAATAGACCACACAAAATTATTGGCATGTACTCCTTAATTTTAATTAGAAAAAGAAAATCTATGCAATGTATAGAATTGAAAAATATTTATACATAATTTTTATTTTAAGTTTTCTTTAAAAAGCTATCGAGAGTAACTTGTTTTTTTTTTTATAATGCTCATTGAACGATTCAGCTAGGTATTGGACTAAGCTTCTTAAAGAATGAAGGGCTTGCAGAGTTACTGATCACTACAAGAGAATTGAGGATCACTATAACTGGAGGATGTTCGGAATGTTTAAATATGGGAGATCCGTTCCAAGCTATTTTGATCAGTAAAAGTAATTGCTTGTTACATCTGTGATCACTATAAGCGGCAACTCCTATTTCGCAAACTCTTTCTTCATTTTGGAGCTTTCCTGGTTATTATACAGCTGCCGTAACAAACAGAAAATCATTTTTATATAACTATAAACAAAAGTTAACTCAAATTTAATAAACACACTCACTTGTATTTCAACAGAAACTTCAGTATCAACTAACTGCGTATGAAGGAATGTTAGAAGATCCTTGTCCCATACAAGCTTTGGGTTCTAAAAAAGATGCCATGTCAATTAGCATGAATTGAAGCCTTTGACATTATATAATTTATTCTTTAACTGATTAATGTGGACCCATAAAACTGAAGTACTTATTTAATTTTTAAAAAGTTCTGTTCTAATTTTTAGTTATAAAAAATTGATTCTACATGTTTTTCTGTACTCTAAAATGGAAAAAAAAAAATCTTAAAAAAAAAAACTTATATGTGATATCTAGAGAAATTTAAAGAAACTCTCTTTTCAAATTTCTGACTTAGCATTGAAATTAATGAGTGGTTTTTACAATATACCTTCTTTATTCTACTTATTTTTTATCACAGGTGCATTAAGTACTTTGGTATCTATTTCAGGAATGGGATGGTTCATTCTCTATTTTTCAGTAAATAAGAGAAACCTCCAAGTGACAGAACCATCTTTTTCATTCTTACAGCTCAGTTTCAAGGAAATAACTTATATTTATTAATACTGGTTCTTAAAATTCTCCTGGTAAAATAATCTTCAGATTACAATAGGATAATTATATATGAAAAAATACAGTATATACACTTATAAAATTAATTTTTCAGTGCTAACTCATCATGCAATTGGCCACTTGGAGGGTTGTAAAATGAGTTGCACCTGCAGAAAACAAGCTATGTTTATTCCCTTAGTAGAACTGTTCTCGTCCAAAATAGGCAGTAGTTTTATATATATATAACACATATTTTGCCTTACCTGGATAAAACACTTTCAGTTAAATTTTTAATTTATTGCTGCAAAGTCAAGACAAATAGCCTTTTTAATGAAAAAAGAAGAAAAAAAAAACTGATAAAAGCAAATTTAAAAATATAAAATTACGGCCTTGAAGCATTACATTTGAGAGGGGAAAACTGTCATTTTTTTAAAAAAAAAACAAGAGAAAATGAAAAGTATATACTATAAACATTGAAAAATAATAAATAAATGAAATACAGAACATTCTTAGTCTCCAAAAAATACAAATACACACACATCAGAAAAAGAAAAATATATAAAAAATCTTAATAAAAAAAAAGTCATTGTGGGCATGTATGTATGTTCCCCATCTCCTCCTAAACTACTGGATCGATTTCAACCAACATTTGCACACTTATTATTTAAGACAAAAGGAAGATTATTGTCAACTTTTCAAAGCCCAAAAGATAATAAAACAGTCAGTTAATTAGAAATTGACCGAAATCGTTTTTCCGCAATAACTTTGGTGCAATTTGTTCCACAAAAAATATTTTTATACCATCTTAAAGTTCAAAGTTTTACCTAGTTTGAAAATATGTATTATGTCACAAAAACTATTTTTAAGCATAATAAAAGTTTGAAAAATTAGCTTTTCATGATACAAGTTTCATTTCCATTCAATTAATTGTCCTGATTTTAATAATTTTTCAAAAATTAAATTGTATATAAAATTTACAATTTTTAACACTTTTTTTTATTGGTGAAGAACAAGAATGCATAAGAACTGTTGCTAGATCACATTAGAAGAATTTTGGATGAAGACTAATTTTATTATTTTTGATTCATATTTATTTTAATGCTTTTTTTCTGAATGAAAAATTTATTATGTAATTGTACCAAAGCATCCATTAAAATCTTTCTTATACTGCAAGATTTATGAACAAAATTTGAAGTACCTATGCAATAAATGTTAATAACTTATGGAGAAAATTAGCTATCAGCAGCTTTTAAAAATCGACTGGTTTAACTGATATTCTCATTTTAATCAAAAAACGTTTCAGACGATAAAATAATTTTGGGTATTGTAATTTTCTATACAAAAGTAGTTTTTGCATCAAAAATATTAGACATGAAAGTATTTTAATCCCCAGCAATGCCTGGCATAACATCTAGTATTTTAATAAATTTACTGAGACATCAGTAACTGAAAATTAAAACACAAAAATAGGGAACAAAATTCCTTAGATTGCAAAAGTTTTAAAATACTTTCCATCACCATCTGGAATAATTTTTCATTCCAGTTTTCACCTCTGGTAATAATTTTTTAATCATACTTATAAAAATGTCCTCTTTCTGCACTAGTCATTCTATTTTACTTTTTGTTTAACCACTTAACCTGCCAATTTAAGTCAACTCTATGGCTAGAGCCAGAGTTAATTCAGTTGAGCCCATTGAGGGATTGATCCAACTTGGCATATCATAAATATAAACTGGCAGTAGAAAACTTCAAGAAGCTTAATTTTTTTTTCAATCAAATCATTTAAAACCATTCATCATAAAAGAATTTCACAAAGTTTAATACTCTTGAGTTTAAGGTACGAATTTTAAGAACACATAATATAATAATTTTACAAAGTAAAAAAAAAACTTACATCACTAATTCCAAACAATGCACATTCCAAACATTGACGGGGAAATTCTTTCATGACAAGATCAGTTCGAATGAATGATAAGGGAACAATTTCATTATTTCCATAATCAACAAAATTTACCTAGAATAAAATAAAAATATATTAGTTTTTTTTTTCATTTTCTTAAAATAAATTAACAGAAAATAAGAAACCATCTCAATTACTTTCACTTTCACTGGGGGTCCAGGGTACACAGATACAACTTCTGCACGGTACCATGCATTATCCAAAGAAAACTTGGCAACACATGCTTCACCAACTGGAGGTGCCTTTTTCAGGCATTTATAATTTTCAAGCTTAGCATATTTGAACTGCAAAGCTTTTGAAATAGTTTCCACTTGACTAGTACCTAAGATACGGAAAAACTTTAAGTATCACAATGCTTGTAAGAGAAAAAAAATAACAGAATAACCAAAATATCTGTATAAATCCTTTCTTACCATTTTGTAAAACATACAGATGAATACTCCCATCATCTCCAATATTGGTGACATAACCTTTAAATGAAGATTCTAATGGAGGGACAGCAGGTTTCCATTGAAATGTGGGTTTTTCAGGAGGCATCTCAGGCTTTTTTTCAGGTGACTTTGGCTCCTGAATTAGTATCGTCTGACTTGTTTCATTTGAAATTACAGAACTGGGTATACTAACAAAATTATTTACATCACCTGATGAATTTACGATTTCAGGTTTTTTATCTATTTTGTCAGCGCCATCATCATTTGGTGGACTTCGGCTCTTCCTATAATAAATAAATATCATTATAATCATTCCATTAATCAAAGTACTATGCAATTTTAGGGAAAAAACTACAGTACTGCTGAAAGATAAATACATTGAAGTTAACAATTCCTGCTGACAGTAATTTATATGTATGCTATTAAAAGTTCTCCCCTTTGCCTATTTGACAGTATGTTATGAATAAATTCTAACAACTTCTAATGCTTTTTTTAATAAAAAGAGCAATATTTCACTGACATTCTAGATAAAAACTTAATTCTTATTGCCAGATTTTCCAGTTAACAGAGAATTCACGAAATAATTTTCGTTGATTATTTCTTAGTACCTTTTATAAAATTTTAGCATTTCTCGTTACAAAATCAATTTTACGAAAATTTAGCTATATCAGTATCAACTAATTCTTCATATCAAAATCAAAGATACTGAAAATATTACAGCTAAGCAAAATGCCAACAATATTTTAAATGATGAACAATTTGTCATTTACAATTCATTATTTCATGACATCTTGTACAATGTAATTGTGGAGGGGAGGTGGGTTTGTAACTTTTAATTCATCACTATGCAACGATGCATATTTACATAGTTGTACTTAAATTTTTGGCTTTTTAAAATTAATTTTGAATAGATTAATACTTAGTGTATAAAACAATTTATTTATTACATTTAAATAGGTAATTCAACTAATTAATTATTAATAAATTTAAATTCAAAATTAATTTTTCAATAATTTTTCCTGTATTACTTACCAATATTTATAAGGATTTACACAAATGTATACAAAAAATAAAAGAACATGCAACATAGCATTGAAATAAATACACATGTGGGAAAATTCTTATCTATTTATCATTTTATATTATACTACTTATATATATACTAGCAAGCAGCGCACAGTGGCTCCATGGAATCAGGAACTTAAAAGTGGGGAAATAGTCCAATGTCATGAAAAGTTTGAAAACAAATTTAAAAAATACCATTGTTAGTTTTCCCCATCTATTTTCTTTTGTGACACGATGACATTACATAAACAGAAATGCTAAAATTTTGCCTTTCCTCCACAACAATGAGTGTAATTGGTCATGTACTGAACGGAAATGGGATTAGAAATAGAAGGAGCGATCTAGCGTCACCTGCTGAGGAAGCGCAACAATGCATGTACTGGATGTCCGGAATACGCCGAAAGTTAAAATCTCAGATTAAGCAAAAACACTTTGAACTGGACAGGGAAAAATTAATTTAAAAAAAAGTAAGAAAAAAGATATTTTAACTTTTGTTTTAAAATTGAACTAGAAACGTCTGCAGTAGGGCGTTGCCACATTATACTTAATACAATGTTTTGGGATTTTTTGACCTCCCCTCACTTGTAGCAAAAATAAAATCGTACAAACCCCATCTTATAAGTTATCGTAAGTAGTACTGCAAACCTCCCCCGCGTTCTTTTTTTCATAAAAGGTAAGTAATAATCCTTAATTTAAAATTGTTGGACAATCTCAAATAAAAACTTAACTCACAGTAATTAAAAAAAATCGTAATTCTGACTAAATTTGCAATTTCTAAGTTCGTACAAAGAAATCAAGGTTTAATTTTTTTGACATTAACTTTTTCAAATTAACTTTTTAACTAAATTATTGCTGGTCAAATAGATTTCTCGGAAATAAAGGATTTACAGTCTTACGTGCATACTCCTATACTCCTCCCATTGTCCATAAAAATAAGCAAATTGCAAACCCTCCCCTTGGGTGCTTAGTAAATTTGAACGGACCTATGAGCTGAAAAAAGAAATTATAGAGATGTTGAGACTTCAGATAATGTTGAAATCTTTGTAAATTACCATAAAGTGACACTATTTTTTTAAAATTTCTCAAAATCTAGCAATTATGTTAGAATTGCAGAAAAGGAAATTTGACCGAGGAATCGTGTTTCCTGATAGTGTAACTGGGGTTTTTTGTACAACTATGAAGCCAAGCTTATTAGAAAAAAGACAAAAATGATGAAAAATCTGTAACAAAATATTAATAATAAAAAAATTTAGATTAAATTCTAAAATCTCGGCTTCTAGTCCATTCAATCACCACTATGACTACTAGTATTGCCAAATTCTGCATGGTTGTAGTAGCTAGAGATTCATCTGGACAGGACAGACACACACAAACATGTCCTTTTATAGTATGATTTCTTTATATTATAACTATAATAAAATAAAGTCATAATTTAAAGCATTTATTAAAATATAAAAATTAATTCAAAAAATAATCAAGCCTTCTTGCTTTTTGCACCAAAAAGATCAATAATTACTTAGAAGCTCATGTGACTAAGGTGAAAATATTTACCTTTGTAACATTGAAACAGTTTAGACCCATAATCTTATAAATTGCCAAATGAAACAGTATTCTTTCATTCTATAGGGTGTGGTGTGATGTTTTGAAATGTGGATCACAATTAATTTGCTCGTTAGTTCTATGTTCTTGAGTCATGATTTATCTTTTCAGACAGGCATCTTAAATTGCATGGATCCACAACCCCAAATGGGATTGATTGAGGTAATAACTGATTTACTGGAAAAGTTACAATTTTCATCAGATCTTGAATTCTTATCCAATTTGTGAAAAAGAGTTGAAATGAGTCTGTTTATAAAAATTTATTCAACTTAAATACCATTAAAATGAAGTTGCTTTTTTTTTATTATAACATTAGAATTTGGGGTTTGTAAAAAAATTTCTTTCCAAAACATAAGCTGCTAGTGGAAAAAATTTGAATACTGCCTTTAATATAAAGAAATCAGAGGAAAACTGCTCAGAAAACAGTGCCACTCTTCAGTCAAATGATATGTTAAAAAAAAAACTGCATATATGCTACTGTGCAAGTGCTTGGAAAACATTGTAGAAAAGACAGTGACTCAAGAACTACTTTTATTAGTTGTGTTAGACCGAAAGCAAAAAGAAAATTGTGTTAGATTTTTGGCACGAATTTAAATATTATGTCAAAATTAAATTAACCCTTTTAGCAACAAAATTTTTACCACATTACCAGTGGGAAAAAATAGTTAACTATTGCAAATACAAGATAAATTTCAATTTTTTGCACATTACTTACCGCCTTGTTGGTAAAGCATAACCATACTTTACAATTTCATCTCTTAAACTAACATACTCGATTTTAGTTGGTTCAAGGGCTCCACCTCTGATAAGTTTCTCAATAAGTAAATCAGCTGGCAAAGACTTCGTTTCTTCGACAATATCCCCCTAAAAATTTGACACAAAAATTATAAAAATTAGAAATATTGAAACTGACTGTACAAGATTGTCTTAAAATTTGAAGAATCAACTATTAAAAGGAATGCTAGATAATACTTACAGACAAGTTTGCATTAACATTTCCTCTAACACATTTTTAAAAGAGAAAATTACAAAATATTTTTGGTAATTGCTTTACAGCTATCAAAAATTATGCTTCGAAATATATAGACATAAAAAAAGAACACTCTTTATAACTTGTATAAAGAAGAAAAGAAATTGCCATAATGAAAAAAAAAATCAATAAATGAAATTTACAGATTCATATAAAAGTCATTTTCAAACATAAACTTCTTTTATACATTTAAGAAATACTGGATGTTTGCAACACATTCAAGTGGTATCATTTTTAAAAAAAATTGCTCATCATCCAAATGGGGGAGAAAGGAACTGAATGATAAAAATGTCTAAAGTATAAAAGGCTTGTTGGATATGAATTTACAAAACATGCATCAAAATTATATTAAGATCAATAAGATTTATAAGTAGAAGATTTATTCAAAAAATTCTCAGAAAAAATTATTCTGATTTAAAATATTATCTTTTTAATCTAAATAAATATATCCTCTTCCTTTAACCTTGGTAAACTCAATACAAATATAATGCTTTCACCCACAGTAATGATTACTAATGAAAAGAAAAGTCTTTAGAATTAGCATATTTGCAAAATTTGGAAATTAGGATCAACGATTAATTATTATTACATGTTTCAGGATTTTTTTAAAAACGGAAAACTACATCTTAAAGCAAAGTATTTCAGACCACATTTCATAATACTAAATTCTTATCTTAAACAAAAAAAGCCTAGAGTGCCAACATTAGTGACAGAAAAAAAAAAATATTGCAGTCATTTTTGTATCAAAAAATAAATTAAAAAAAAATTAAGGTATAAGCTTTTATTCATGTGAAAAAATGAACGCACAAATTGAAAATAATTTTTCTGATTACAATAAAAGCATGGTTCAAATAAAAGCCTTATATAGCACCTTATATTTTGTGTATATTTCCTTAAACAAATGGAATATTCCTAAAAGGTAAAGGTGCCCACGCTTTTATTCGAACCATGAATTTTATTGTAATCAGAAAAATTATTTTCAACTTTTGAATTAATTTATTCGCATGAATAAAAGCTTATACCTTAAAATTTTTATTTATTTATTTTATTTTCTACTCTTTAGTGATGACTGACACGAATACACACGACATGATAGGCATAGTAAACCAAATTCAATAACCGGATTCTCTAATATGAAACACATATTAAATATTAGTTACGAATATTACATATTATGAATTTGAAAAAAAAATATGACACACACCGAGAGACGAAACGAGATTCACTTCCCTGATCTGACCCTCAAGCCGCTCTCAAATGGGGATGATTAACAGGCCACGCCGCCTTCTATTATAGTCCAGGCAACGAAGGAAAAATAGGGGAAAAAAATGGTGTAGTTTTGAAATTTGGCACAGTTGTAGGGATGAGTGCCCTAAACAACATACTAAAAGTCCCCGACCGTGGGGGTTACGCGGGGGGGGGTACAGGGGGGCCTTTTCAGTTTTTCTTAAATATTTCGAAAACTATGGGTTATAGAGAAAAAATCTCAATTACAAAAATAAACTACATTAAATTCCCTACAAGAAAAGACCTACATCTTTATTTTAGCATCAATAGTTAAGAAGATATAGGGAGTTGAAAAAGTGAGAATTTTTGAAATTCCTTATTGTAATGGTAAAATCAATAAAAAATGCCGAAGTAACAACCTTCAGAAGCACCTCATGCCTATATAATAATTTTATAAAGGTAGTATTGTATGTGTTGAGAATAGTGGTGGCGTCGGGGCAGGGGCACAAATATATTTGATGAACAGTCGTGATCCCTTCCTCCCCTCAATCCGTTTCTCTCCATAAGATCAATTCTAGTAGAGTCAACGAAGGAAAAATAGAAAAATAAATGGTGCAGTTTTGAACTTTGGCACAGTTGTAGGGAATAGTGCCCTAAACAACATATTAAAAGTTTATGACGGTGGGGGTTACGCCGGGGGTACAGGGGGCGTTTTCAGTTTTTCTGAAATATCTCGAAAACTATGGGTTCTAGCGAAAAATACTCAATTACAAAATTAAACTACATTAAATTTCCTACAAAAACAGTCCTTCATTTTTTCTTAGGATGAATGGCTTAGAATATATAGAGAGAATTACAATAAGTGGTTGAAAAAGCTAGCTTCATTTTTAAGAAAGAAAGTTTTTATTTCAAATTGGCGGCTATCTATTATAACATTATATCTATAACATAATATTATATATATATATAATTAATTATACATACCTACATAAAAATATGCATAAACACTTTTGACACTTGTTCGTAATTAAATTTCATTCAATTCTTCTACTGCTCGATCGAGTTCGAACTCCTCTTCTAGAGGTGCACCATTAGTACAGATACCATGACAGCACATAAGCACTTATTTTTAAAATCAAATTCAAGTTGGGATGAACGCAAACAGGGGGTAGAACTTGATGTTAAAGGCTGTCTATCTAAAACAGCTATTTTCAAGTCTCTTGTAATTGATTGAGGTCTCGTGTATTTTTTCCTGCAAGAAGTATGAAGAACAATCTTTTTCTGTCCTCTGAATAGTTCGTACTTCCCATCTTTTCTTGCAATACTTGCCTCAATCAACCCATCTATTCCTTTTTCACCTACACCACACTTATCAGTCACAACATAATCTTCACATAATGAACACTTTTCAGCCATTGCATCATACTGTGAATCTATAAATAATGTTAATATAACGCACGAGCACTAACACACACAGGTAACGTCTGTATTCGTTTGTTCTACTAAAACTGTTATTCCAGTATTCGCCCAGAGTTATACATTCTAGTAAAATCTGGAATTCCCCAACACATTTTTACAGTGAGTGATATGTTGACTAGGTGTTGAAAAACATATGTTGTGAATGTGGAAAAAATGAATGTTGCGAGCTTTTATGTTAAACTCATCATATTTATGTATATTTAGATTATATTGTCTTAATATACTCATTTGGAGTGTTTACAGAACCAAGCGACTGAGTAGAAATTATCTTGTGGAGGGGAACGGATGTGAGGGGAGGAAGTGATGACGACAGTTTATCAAATATATTTTATTGCCCCCCCCCCCCCCTTGACACCACCACTATTCTCCATTTGTAATACTACCTTTATAAAATTATTATATAGGCATGAGGTGCTTCTGATGGTTGTTACTTCGACATTTTTTATTCATTTTACCACTTCAATAAGGAATTTCAGAAATACTCACTTTTTCAACTCCCCATATATTCTAAACTATCGATGCTAAAATAAAGATGTAGGGCTTTTTTGTAGGGAATTTAATGTACTTTATTTTTGTAATTGAGTATTTTTCGCTAGAACCCAGTTTTCGAGATATTTAAGAAAAACTGAAAAAGCCTCCCTTTAACCCCCCCATTACCCCGGACTGACGCGATTAGGGGACACTTTTAGTATGTTGTTTAGAGGACTATTCCCTACAACTGTGCCAAATTTCAAAACTACACCATTTATTTTTTCTATTTTCCCTTCGTTGACTCGACCAGAATTGATCTTATGGAGAGAAACGGATTGAGGGGAGGAAGGGATCACGACTGTTCATCAAATATATTTGTGCTGCCCCACCCCCACTATTCTCAACACATACAATACTGCCTTTATAAAATTATTATATATGCATGCGGTGCTTATGAAGGTTGTTACTTCGGCATTTTTTATTGATTTTACCATTACAATAAGGAATTTCAAAAATTCTCACTTTTTCAACTCCCTATATCTTAACTATTGATGCTAAAATAAAGATGTAGGTCTTTTCTTGTAGGGAATTTAATGTAGTTTATTTTTGTAATTGAGATTTTTTCTCTAGACCACATAGTTTTCGAGATATTTAAGAAAAACTGAAAAAGCCCCCCTTTACCCCCCCCCCCCCCGCACAAACCCCACGGGCGGGGACTTTTAGTATGTTGTTTAGGGCACTATCCCCAACAACTGTGCCAAATTTCAAAACTACACCATTTTTTTTTTTCTATTCGTCGATTTTTGGCCTTCATTGACTGGACTATTATGTGTCGTCTAATGGTGTTGTTACAACCTTAGATAACGTGAAGTTACCACCTTCCAAACTTTATTGCCCAAATATAGGGCTAATATTTTAATATAATTTTGTTAGGTTTAAAATAGGTATAGATCGCAAATTTTTTTGCATAATATTATATTGTCTCTAGAAACCCACCACTGTGCTCAATTTCAAAGCTATAGCTCGATTGGAAGTGGGTAAGAAATCAATCTCAAGATTTGTGGACAAGATATTCAAGTTGAATAAAAGCTTATAAAAATAAAAATTGTTTTAGTAGTGCCCTTCAAAAAGATGATTTAGCTTCAACTACACTCATGTAATAATACTCTTTCTGAAACTTCAGATCTACAATTTTAAGCCTAAGTTTTCAAGAAAAATATTTCTTGAAACTTAGTAATCGGTAAATAATTCGAATGTTAAAGTCAGTGTTTCTAAAACAGTTACATTCATCACATCTATCCAATATATGATCCTCAAAACTGAAATCTAAAGCTGGGCATTCACGAGTAGACCAATCCATTCCATTTCGCCTGAAGACCGATCCTTCTCTATGCTTCCCTTCCCACACACAGGTGATTTATTGCTTGCCTCAAAGGATCATATTTCACTTTTATGACTGAACTGGCTGAATGGAAAACCAACCTCCGAATTCTAACTTCACCGTCTGCCTATGCTAGTTTTCATTGGGTTTTAACATTGATGAAGGCATTTAGCATCCTGTGTTCCAAAAAAAAATAGAGTGGAACAATGGTGAATGTCCCACTTTATATTTCAGTAACTTGGTTTCTTCTAGTAAAAGTGAAATGTGTAAAGGCATTTTCCATCAATCAGTGTTGCTTAAAAATTACAATTATTAATCCTAGATTTTGTGCAACTTACCTTACTTGAAAGAAGGAGATGTTCATGGGGTGCAACCAACTGTCTGAAAATATCACAGGCTGAATGCGACCAGTTTGAGCTACCTCCAGCAGGAATAATGCCATCTAAATGACACTGGACTGAAAATGACTCATCCACTAAAAATCTTTCCTGCAATTTTCGGAGATATTTTTTTTCCACCTCTTCAGTGTCTCCATAATCAACATAATGAACCTGAAAGATTAAACTAATTCTTTAAGAATAAAATGAAAAATATCAACCTAAATCCCAAAAATAATGAACTGTATTGGAAAATTTACTATCCTTACACCTTATGTCCAGTGACAACTTAAGTTGACAAGATGGAGAAAAATAATAAGTGTATCATTATGTCATAATAAGTAGTCTTGAATTTAAATCAAAAGTATTTAAAGTATCTTAAAAATTTTAAAATTGTTAATTTGGAATTTTTTTTTAATACCAGTAGTTGATATTCTGTGTACTGTCTGTCTGCCATGAGAACTTTGCTCTCCAAGTTGTCTCAATGACAGTGGTTGTAATAGAAACAAGTTATGGTAGGAGGAATCCACTTCGAGTAGGTAGAAGTTTATGAATGATGTACTCATTTTACCACTGCAAACTGGTGCCAAGAATAAAATAAAACCCTGACTTCCGTCAGATCCCCCCTATTTGAAATGAATCTTCCCTAATATAACCAGTTGCTATAGCGACTGCTGTCAATCAGACAAATTGCGAGCAGAGTTCTTGTGGCAGACAGACAATAATGCAAGCTCTTTATTTAAAAGGAAAATTGTTTAACTTTATGAGGATCTCTCTATTGCTCTATAAGCTGTACAGTAATAGTATAACTTCATTCATCACTGATGGAATAATTCACTTGTAATTTTCTATATACTTTTAACTTGAGTTGTTATTGACTATAGTTTAATTTTTTTTTTTTTTTTTGTCCAAGTTATAAAACACTTACCTTAGCTATGCTATCATTGACCTTTTCCACAACAGTTCCTCTAAGCCATTTTTTTCTTTTTGAACAGAAAACAGCATATGCTTTTCCTACATTACACTCTACAATTTCACCTTGAAGGTTTTCATATACCTTCTGCAAATCATCCAACAAACTAATAAAAAATAAACAAGAATAAGATTTCGTTCTATATCAATGAAATTTTAGTAATATTAACCAGCTACTTAATTTCAAACAATATTACAAACTGATAACTAATTTCAAAACAAATATAACAATTCATTTGGAATAATAGATACTGGGGTAGGTTTGACAAAAAGTTATACAATGTCAAGCAGACAATTATTTACAAAAACAAAAAAAAA
>BGPR01024963.1:4827-22749 GCA_013235015.1 Araneus ventricosus | reverse complement strand
AATGCATGGTTCGAATAAAAGCGTGGGCGCCTTATATAGCACCTTATATTTTGTATATATTTCCTTAAACAAATGGTATATTCCTAGAAGGTTATTCGAACCATGCATTTTATTGTGATCAGAAAAATTATTTTCAACTTTTGCGTTCATTTTTTCGCATGAATAAAAGCTTGTACCTTAATTTGTTTATTTATTTATTTTATTTTCTACTTTTTAGTGACGGCTGACACGAATACACACGACATGTTAAGCATAGTAAACCAAATTCAATTACCGAATTCTCCATTACAAAACACATATTAAATATTCTTTACGAATATTACATACTACGAATTTCAAAAAAGGGCGACACAGACCGAGAGACGAAACAAGATTCACTTTCCCGATCTGACTTTTGAGCCTCGAGCCGGTCCGAAATGGGGATGATTCACAGGCCGCGCCCCATTCTATTGTGTGTCGTCTAGTGGTGTTGTTACAACCCTACGTAACGTGAGGTTACCACCTTCCAAACTTTATCGCCCAAATATAGGGCTAAAATTTTAATATCATTTTTTCAGGTTTAAAATAGGCAGAGAGCGCAAATTATTTGCATAATATTGTATTGTCTCCGGAAACACACCACTGTGCAAAATTTCAAAGCTGAAGCTCGATTGGAAGTGGGTGAGAAATCGATCTCAAGATTTGGGGAAAAGACACTCAAGTTGAAAAAAGGTTTATAACCAGCGGAAGTGTTCTCCCCTAAACTTTCTCGTATACTTTCCCCAAAAGGTGCCGTTTCTCCTTCCCCCGCGTGGCTAAAAAAATTCGAACCTACTGTTATCCAGAATCCAATGACTATCGGGAGGTTTTTCATTATAGTGATTGAAAAATATCTAGGTAAAGAATTCAAAGAGATGCGTACCGTTTAAAACGCATCTATCGCACACTGCTAGGTTTCACTCGTGTCGTCTCAAGGACAAACTGACGTAATTCGCTCCTTTCGCGAGCTCAGAAGAGCGTGGAGATAGCGGATTGGTTTCAATAGTAAATTATACAGACCGACAGACAGTCAACCTTTTGACGGATTTGGCCCAAAATTTTATACGGATCTACATTCATGACGATAAAACTGTGTACCAAATTTTATCCATCTAGCTATTCAAGTTTTCGAGTTATAGTGTTCACATGAACGCAGACAGACAGACAGACGCCCAAAATTTGATAGAAACCTACAAATTATGTTTCAAGACCACATACCATATTTTATCCCCGTAACTCTCATAGTTTTCGAGTTATTGTGTTCACAGACAGACATAATTCCAAAATTGTGTTTTTCGGACTCAGGGAGGTCTAAAACGTGAAGATTCGTCAAAATTTCGAGTTCGAATTTTTTGACGATTACAATACTTTCTCTTTGTATACTTCGTATACGAGAAAGTAAAAAACAGTTTAGGTGGCAGAGAAGGAAGTAAAACGAATAAGAGGACAAACTTTGTGATAGCCAGGCCATTATCCTTCCGATGGGGGGGGGGGGCCTCGACAAATTTCCTACACGATGATGGGGAATGAGACTCAATTCCCCCATGCATGATAGTTTCACCCAAAGTGACATAGTTTAAGGGCATAATATTAGTTTTTTGGTTCCTCCCTCCCTCCCCGTCTCATTCATCGCCTTTCTGGTCTCAGAAACGTAAAATAAGCAAAGAGATACAGTAGAGTCTCCCTACAACGAAGTCTCCCTACAGCGAATTTCTCTCTATAACGAAATTTTTAATCTGAATGTTAAATAACATTCAAAATATTCTCCATATAACGAAGTGCTTGCCTCCCTATAACGAATTTTTTCAGACCTTTATCTTTTCGATTTTTGTCATTTTTGAAGAAAGTTGCTAATTTCTGTGCAAACAAATCGCTCACATGTGCCTGTTTCTGGAACCATTCGCATTCTTCATTCCAGCGATAACACATAACAATAGAATGCTATGTGAAGGGTAATGCAGTTGTGGGGACCTGGGTTTCTACAGAGGGAGCAACATTTCTACGGGTCAAGATTCCAAGAATAGGGGTGGAGTGGGGGTGGAAACAGCAAATGGATGTGACAACACGCATTTTATGTTTATCCGTACTAGTACATATTATTCTCTAAATTGGTGAATTGTCTACACTTTTGAGCATTTTATTTATACAATAAAAATTAGTATAATTTTAACAAATTTATAATAAATATTACTTCATTTTTAATTAAAAGCCATAATTAAATATTTTTGAACTTATCGCACATACTAAAAGGTTTGTTACATTTACTTAAAATAACTACAAAAATCTCTAATCTCCGTATAGCGAAATTTTCTCTATAGCGAATTTTTCAACTGGAACCAAGCGATTTCGTTATAGGGAGATTCCACTGTATTGTCATCGCCCCTCCCCCTAAGGCTGGGGTCTGAGACATTTACTTCTCCTTTGCCTACACTTCGTAACGCCACTCTTCGCCTCCAAGGCACAATGGCAACAGCCGTCTCCTAAGCAGAACAGAACAAACTGCCATAAAAACAGTTAATATAATTTCTTAAACTCAAATAGTGATACATTTTCTTATGGAACAAGTTTCGCTTGGTATTAAAAAAAGCACAAATGCAGCAGAAGTTATGACCCATATCTTCGGAAACAATCATCAAGAAAACAATACGTCGAGACGCTACTTAAGTTTATTATTGGAGATTTTACACAATCATTGACCTTTGAAGAGCAATGGTGGTAACAAAGCGTAACAAATCAAAATTTTACAGTAATTCCAAAAGTTTTGTTCGTGTCGAAATCGAAAACGGAATCCTCTCAAGTGCAGTCTGACGTTTGGACAATTGAGCTAGCTTTCATGGGAAGTATAATTTTCTTCGTTGGATTTCATAAAATGGTGCGCCGTTGTCTGGAGTAAAAAAAATTAAATAAGAAATAGCTATTTTTAGATCATTAATGTAATTAATTATGAATGTTCGAGTACGTTTCATAAATTTCTATATCCTTGAAACATTGAAAATTTTTTAGCACAGAAAAGAAATTAATGACATTTAATGGGAAGTTATGAAATTATAGTCGGAAAAGGTGAATAAATCAGAATGTAATAAGCAGAAATTAAACGCTTTCAAAACTTTACGGGCATGACAGAAGTCTGCATATTATGTGTGTAACCAGCGGGAGTGGTCTCCCCTAAACTTTCTCGTATACTTCCCCAAAAAGGTGATGTTTCCCCTCCCCCCGCGTGGAGAAAAAATTCGAACTTACTGTAACCCAGAATCCAATGACTATCACAAGGTTTTTCATTGTAGATTATAGTGATTGTAAAATATTTAGGTAAAGAATCAAATTCAAAGAGATGCGTACCGAAAACGCATCTTCCACTCTTGGCGGCTCAAGGAAAAAGGGACGTAATTCGCTCCATGGCTTCCGCGTGCACAGAGATTTCTACCAGTGCGCATGCGCATGGAGAATCGGATTAGAAAAATTAATTACGCAATATTAACGCCTTTTTTTTTAATCGATTGAAACGAAATTTGGGCACAGATCTATAATTAATGTTAGCAACCGTCATACCAATTTTTATTTATCTAAGCCAAAGGGTTTAGAAGATATAATTTTTAGAAGTATGCGATTATACAGTCCGACAGACAGTCAACCCTTCGACAGATTTTGCCCATAATTTTATACGGATCTACAATCATGATGATGAAACTGTGTCCCAAATTTTATCCATCTAGCTATTCATGCGAAAAAATGAACTCAAAAGTTGAAAATAATTTTTCTGATCACAATAAAATGCGTGGTTCGAATAAAAGCGTGGGCGCCTTATATAGCACCTTATATTTTGTGTATATTTCGTTAAGCAAATGGAATATTCCTAGAAGGTTATTCGAACCATGCATTGTATTGTGATCAGAAAAATTATTTTCAACTTTTGCGTTCATTTTTTCGCATGAATAAAAGCTTATACCTTAATTTGTTTATTTATTTATTTTATTTTCTACTTTTTAGTGACGGCTGACACGAATATACACACGACATGTTAGGCATAGTAAACCAAATTCAATTATTGAATTCTCCAATATAAAACACATATTAAAATTATTATATACAATATATTATTATAATGTGCAATTACATTTTTAAAATGATTTAATTACATTAACTTTCTGAGATATAAATCCGTAATATATTACGTGATAACTTACAATTATTATCAACAATGCAATAGAAAAAAAAGAGAATCGATCTACACTACTTTCTCTTTTTGCTTTGTGTACGAAACGTTTGGCGCACACGAAATACAAAAAAATCTGGTTGTTGGCGAATTCTAATAGAAAACAAACCCAAGACGCGTAGAAACACGAACTATTACGTCATTCATCGGTGCAGCGCCGGAGGTATAGCGTATTCTCTGTTAACTTCGTGGTGTTGTTACAACCCTACGTACCATGAGGTTACCACCTTCCAAACTTTATCGGCCAAATATAGGGCTAAAATTTTAATATCATTTTGTTAGGTTTAAAATAGGTATAGATAGCAATTTTTTTGGCATAATATTGTATTGTCTCCGGAAACCCACCACTGTGCTAAATTTCAAAGCTGTAGTTCGATTGGAGGTGGGCAAGAAATCGATCTCAAGATCTGAGGACATGACAGTGAAGTTGAATAAAAGCTTAGAAAAACATTATGTTATAAAAGATTTGACTCCATGTTAGGAGAAAAAAAGCATTAAGGTCGTTGATACCTTTGCAGCAGATACCCGAAAAAAAAATACGTTGAAAAAACTGAATATCTTCACATCTTCTCTTAGTATGTACCCACTTTAGTGAAAATTAGCAATGGCGCCCATGAATTGATAAGAAAAAAAACAGGAAAACGAGAAGATCTGTTTTAAAATCTCTACGTCTACATAGTATTTGACTTCCAAGATTTCGACGCTGATTTCACCTATACCTTCACTTCTAAGTTATTAAAATTCCAGAGGGAAGATAACAATGTGTATTTTTTACCATCTTCGACTGACAGAGATTGGAATCTTTTCGCACTAAAAGGTTACATTTTATCAACAGAGATTCAGCGCACTTTGAATACAATTACAAAGTTTTACTTTAAAAACAACATCACGGAGAATCTTTTGATTTTTCCAAAGTTAAATCTAGATTTATAACTTTCAGAAGTTTTTCCCACCTTTAGATACTGTTCAAGTTTTTTTAAGCTTATTTGTTTGATGTTTTTTAGAATTTCTGAATAAGTGTTATAAATAAAAGAACACTTTTGCGCAAATTCGAAATTAATGCTTTTACGAAAAGTACGAATTCTGGTTTCGGTAAGACCATTGAACAGCATTTTATTATAAGTAACAATGTAAACTTAATTCACAGAAAAATGAAAAATCTAACTAAACAAGTTTTTAATCAAACTACACAATCATCAAATCAAGTTTTTAAGAATTTAAAACATAAAAGTTTTTCTCTCTTTGCACTCGGGGGGATAATAGTATCAGAGTTGTGGGCATTTTTTGGATTTTGTGATTATCTCTAACAGCTATACAGGCAATGGCAATGGATGTTTCACTCTCAAAGTGACGGTTTCTATGAACTCGGTTGATAGCAAGTGACGGTTTCTATGAACTCGGTTGATAGCAAGTGACGGTTTCTATGAATTCGGTTGATAGCAAGTGACGGTTTCTATGAATTCGGTTGATAGCAAGTGACGGTTTCTATGAATTCGGTTGATAGCAAAGCCCATTGCTGTGTCAAAGCAGTTCGGAGACTGAAAGGGGGCTGTAGGCATAAAAACCAATCCCCACTATAGACGCCTATGGGGAGTGTTTTCGATGCCAATATTTGGCGATAAATCGCTTTTTTTTTTGGCGAGAAATGCTTTGTAAAGTTTTTTTTATTTCGACGACCGAGAGATGCTATCTGTTATTATTATAGTCTGTTGTAAGCATATAGTGTATAATTCTTTGCTAAGGTAAATAATCTAATATGCATAAGTTAGAAAAATAATCAACTACATAAATACTTACAAATGTGCTTAATATGAGCAAGAATTAAAGTTGAAAATAATTTGTTATTAGTTGTTAATTGTAAATAAAGATGGATGTTTTTCAAAACACGTTGAAGAAAAAACTCAGTTTCGCGCCAAACAAAGTAAACACGGAAACCCTAGCAGGCACAGTGATCAACTTGGCGTGGTAAAAGACATTCCCATAGGCGCCTATAGTGGAATTGGTTTTTATGCGGGCTGTAGGGTGAAGATTAAGTGCAGCAATATGTCTTTCTAGAGCATCTCAAACATTCTCAATCTTCTCTTCTGTGCCTCTTTGCAGATAACTGCTAAATCGTCAAAAACTATTTTTACACATCATAAAAGTTTAAAATTTAGCTTTTCATGACACAACTTTCATTTCCGTTCAATTCGTTGCCCTCATTTTAATAATTTTTCAAAAATTATATTGTGTATAAAATTTACAAACTTTTTTTTTATTGGTGAAGACAAGAATACATAAGAAATGTTGCTAGATCACATTAGAAGAATTTGTATTCATATTTATTCTAACGCTTTTCTCAATGAAAAATTTACTATGTAATTATCCCAAAACATCCGCTAAAATCTTTCTTATACTGCAAGATTTATGAACAAAATTTGAAGTACCTATGCAATCAATATTAATAACTTATGGAGAAAATTAGCTATCGGCGGTTTTTAAAAATAATCTGGTTCAACTGACATTCTCATTTTGATTAAAAAAACATTTCAAACGATAAAAGAATTTTGGGTATTGTAGTTTTCTATACAAAATTAGTTTTTTTACATCAAAAATATTAGACACTAGGCTGTTATGCCCGGCGTTGCTCCGGTTTAAAATACTTTCATGTCTAATATTTTTAATGTAAAAACTACTATTATATAAAATATTATAATACACAAAATCCTTTTATGATTTGAAACGTTATTTAATTAAAATGAAAATATCAATTAAACCAGAAGAATTTTAAAAAGCTTCGATAGTGAATTTTCTTTATAAATTATTAATTATTTGTTATATAGATACTTCAAATTTTCTTAACAAATACTGAAGTATAAGAAAGGTTTAAATGAATATTTTGAAACAATTAATTAAATAGTTACTTTTTCATTAATTGAAAGCATGAAAATAAACCAAATCAATAGTTGTTCCTAATATAAATTGTTTATAGTCGTTGTGAATCGACTACTTTTAAAATATATTTATACAAATTAGCAAAAACTTCAGAAATAAAGGTAAATTAGTTCAAAGTCTAACCGTTGCCTAGCAACGGAGTAGCTATATATTTGCGTTATTTCAAAATCGCCTGCACGTAATTAACAATTACTAAACTTTAAAAAATTAATAAAAATTGTATCATTGAAAAGGTAAAATTTTGAACTTTATGATGACATAAAAATATTTTTTGGGAGATAATTCGCTCCGAACTTAAAGCGGAAAAATAGTTTCGCCTAACTTCTAATTAACTGACTGTTTAATTAACTTTCGGACTTTGAAAAGTTGATAATAATCTTCTTTCTGTCTTAAATAATAAGTGTGCAAAGTTTGCTTGGAATTGCTGCAGTAGTTTAGGAGGAGATGTGGAACATACACATATACATACCCACAATGACTTTTATTTATATTAAGATTGTTATTTGCAGTGATTAGATCTAATAATAAGAGCATAACACAAGTTTTATTTTCCAAATGTGGTATCTTTTTTTTTTGGAGAGTTCAGTTCAAATGTACAAAAGTAAAAAAATTGAAAAACAAATTGGTGAAATTTGCAGTAGAGGTATGTAAATAGGTATATTAAGTGTTTATAATACAGGCAAATATTTTTTTAGTTTATTTATTTAAATTTATTACTGATTCTAATGATGTACTGAGATTCAAAAATTGAGGCATTGCAAGAAATAAATAATCTATGTGAAAAATTCTCTTAAAATGATGAAGCCTCACTATCTGAAAGTGAAATGAGTTTGGTTAATTTTTACTTTCTCGTATACGAAGTGTACAAAGAGAAAGTATTGTAATCGTCAAAAAAATTCGAACTCGAGATTTTGACGAATCTCCACGTTTTAGACCTCCCTGAGTCCGAAAAACACAATTTGGGAATCATGTCTGTCTGTGTGTGTGTCTGTGAACACGATAACTCGCAAACTATTAGAGCTACGGGGATAAAATTTGCTATGTGGTCTTTAAACATAATTTGTAGGTTTCTATCAAATTTTGGACAAAATCCGTCAAAGGGAAGTCTGTCTGTATGTTCGATAACATGCGAACGCTATGACTCAAAAACTTGAAAAGCCAGATGGATAAAATTTTAGACACAGTTTTATCGTCATGAATGTAGGTCCGTATAAAATTTTGGGCGAAATCCGTCAAAGGGTTGATTGTCTGTCGGTCTGTATAATCGCATACTTGTTCAACTCCATACGCATACGCAATAGTAGAAATGCCTGTGCAAAGAAGAGACACTTCATAAACTTGGCAGTTTGCCAAAAACCAATTCTGGCGGCCAGATTTTGTAAGGAAGCAAACATTTAGGTCGTCTCGTTTTACTTGTGTGCTGGAAACAATCTCTGCGCATGCGCAAGCTATTCTCCTGTTTTCTTCTCCGCACGCGGAACTGGCATTGCTCGAGTTTGATAAAAAAAAATAAACATTGCGAAGTTTTAATACATACGTATCTTTTTGAATATGATTCTTCACCTCAATATTTTACTATCACTATAATCAACAATGAAAAACCTTCTGATAGTCATTGCATTCTGGGTTACAGTTGGTTCGAACTTTTTATCAAGGCAGGGGGAAGGGAAATGACAAATGTTTGAAAAGTATACGAGAAAGTTTAGGGGAGGCCACTCCCGCTGGTTTTGAAAGCGATCACGAAATCAAATGCGATTATAAATATATCAGCATATTGCCCAATTTATTATATGTATTTAGCTGATAAATTGGCAATCCTATTGTTTCTACGGCTATTTGCATTCAAAAGAAGTAGGTGTACACAAACCTCTCGGTAGAAACATTATTATTTTGCTTGCACATTAGGCCCAGAAAACAAGTTGCTTCTTGACTTTTGTAGGAAATGTAAGTATATAAATTGAGAATGAGTACAAGAGGCAAATATACTCATTTTCAATATTTGATTAATATATGTCGTCAATTGCGTTTACTTTCTCGTATACGAAATATACAAAGAGAAAGTATTGTAATCGTCAAAGAATTCGAAGTCAAGATTTCGACGAATCTCCACGTTTTAGACCTCCCTGAGTCCGAAAAACACAATTTTGGAATTATGTCTGTATGTGTATCTGTCTGTGAACACGATAACTCGAAAACTATTAGAGCTACGGGGATGAAATTTGGTATGTGGTCTTTACGCATAATTTGTAGGTTTCTATCAAATTTTGGACAAAATCCGTCCACGGGAAGTCTGTCTGTCCGCGGTCATCCGAACACTATAACTCAAAAACTTGAATAGCTAGATGGATAAAATTTGGTACACAGTTTTATCATCATGAATGTAGGTCCGTATAAAATTTTGGTCCAAATCCGTCAAAGGGTTGACTGTCTGTCGGCCTGTATAATTCACTTTTGAGAAGAATCCGTTATCTCCATGAGCATGCGTACTGGAAGCAATCTTCTGTGCACGCGAAAGGAACGGAATGGAATTTCATTACGAAGTAGCGAAATACGTCAGTTTGTCCTTGATGCGGTAAGAGCAGAAAATCGTTACGCATCTCTTTGAATTTGATTCTTTACCTAGATATTTTTCAATCACTTTAATGAAAAACCTGATAGTCATTGGATTCTGGGTAACAGTAGGTTCGAATTTTTTTATCCACGCGGGGGAAGGGGGGAAACGGCACCTTTTTGGGGAAGTATACGAGAAAGTTTAGGGGAGAACACTCTCGCTGATTATCAGACAGATGCAGAGAACGAAAATTAATTTCAATAAATTAAATTGAACATTTATAGTGTATATATGTTGAGAGTGCTAAAGTTCGCAAAAATGGAGAAAACAACTGTGATGAAAATTTAACTTCAGCATAATTTCTCAGATCTTTAAAGAAAATAACCCTATATACATCGACAAGTAACTGTAACTATGCGTCCTATTCTTCACTTGTACTTTTCAGTTGTATCTATACGACAAGTGATGTATTTTGTATGGAGCAAAAATGCTGTAAACTGGTAGCAACCAGCGGGAGTGACGTCCCCAAAACTTTCTCGCGTATGAATAACACGGGTAGGGGGGAAAAATAGACTGCTCGCCGGAAAACGTGCGATATTCCTTAAGATGGGGAAAAACACACGCTCCCACATTCGCAGCTCTTTTTTTTTAGTAGAATGGAGGAAAAAACCGACTAGGTCATTTCAATGCCTTTTTTTAACCGATTTAAACGAAAATTGGAGACAAATCTACAATTAGGGTTTCAAGACAACATACGAAATTTGATTTTTCTAAGTAATTTTGTTAAGAAATTATGGCGTTCAAAAGTATGCGATTATACAGACCGATAGACGGTCAACCCTTTGACGGATTTGGCCCAAAATTTTATATGGACCTACATATCTGATGAAAAAACTGTGCACTAAATTTTACCCATGTAGCTATTTTTTTTGAGTTATAGTGTTCACATGAACGCGGACAGACAGACCTCCCGTAGACGGATTTTGTCCAAAATTTGATAGAAACCTACAAATTATGTGTCAAGATCACATAACAAATTTCGTCCTCATAGCTCGTGAGTAATCGTGTTAATAGACAGACATAATTCCAAAATTGTGTTTTTCGGACTCGGGGAGATCCGTCAAAATCCCGAGTTATCGTGTTCACAGACACACAGACAGACATAATTCCAAAATTGTGTTTTTCGGACTCGGGGAGATCCGTCAAAATCCCGAGTTATCGTGTTCACAGGCACACAGACAGACATAATTCCAAAATTGTGTTTTGTGGAGATTCTTCAAAATCTCGAGTTCAAATTTTTTGACGATTACAATACTTTCTCTTTGCATACTTCGTATACGAGAAAGTAAAACGGGCAGAAAAGAAGTGTTTATTTTCGGTGACTAGAAATGGGGTAAAATGTTTCCATTTCTTAATGCGAATTAAAAACATGTCTTGAAATAATGTACGCGAACTTCCACCAAATCATCACTGATACACTTTCGGAATATGTCGAAATCAAAATAAAATGCATTACACATTCGATTTTGATATAAAAAATATTTTTCCTTTTTTATCTGTTATAAGCTTTCATTCAACCGTGTCGTCAAATCTTGAGATCGATTTCTTACCCACTTCCATTCGAGCTACAGCTTTGAAATGTAGCACAGTGGTGGGTTTCCGGTGACAATACAATATTATGCAAAAAAATTTGCAATCTATACCTATTTTAAACCGAACAAAATGATATTAAAAGTTTAGCCCTATATTTGGGCGATAAAGTTTGGAAGGTGGTAACCTCACGGTACGTAGGGTTGTAACAACACCAGGAAGCTAACGGAGAATACGCTATACTTCCCGCGCTGCACCGATGAATGACGTATAGCTCGTGTTTCTACGCGTCTTGGGTTTACTTTGTATTAGAATTCGCAAATAACCAGAAGTTGATTTTTTTTTTACTTCGTGTGCGCCAAACGTAATTTTAATACGTGTTTTATATTGGAGAATTTAGTAATTGAATTTGTTTACTATGCCTAACATGTCGTGTGTATTCGTGTCAGCCGTCAATAAAAAGTAGAAAATAAAATAAATAAATAAAATTTTTAAATTATATAAGCTTTTATTCATGAGAAAAAATGAACGCAAAAGTTGAAAATAATTTTTTTGATTACAATAAAATGCATGATTCGAATAAAAGCGTGGGCGCCCTATATAGCACCTTATATTTTGTTTATATTTTTTTAAGCAAATGGAATATTCCTAGAAGGTAAAGGCGCCAACGCTTTTATTCGAACCATGCATTTTATTGTAATCAGAAAAATTATTTTCAATTTTTACGTTCATTTTTTCGCATGAATAAAAGCTTATACCTTAATTTGTTTATTATGATTATTTATTAATCATCTGTGTTTAGTAGAGTATTCGAGTTGTAATATATAAAGTGTATGAATAAAAGCATATACCTTAAAACAAATTTTTCTTTGCAGCGAGGTTTTGAATGGAGTTGGCACTCAAGATGACTGCTTTTTGATTCCTTTAGTCAAAATGGTAACAGTCAAAAGAGAAAGACAATCTGATTTTCGGTTAATTTTTTAGGAATTCATTTGAAAATTACCTTAACGAAAATGAATTTCGTAACAGTTATTTATGCCACACATTTAAACTTTAGTTTCAGATCAAGATTAGCATTTCTTGCGCTATATTTTCGGTAAAACTTTTTAACCAAGTTCACATTTTTCTACCTCACTTAGGTATTAAATTAAATCTACTACCAATTATAAATCATTAATATGAATAGCATATTTTGTCAACGATTTCAGTAACAAAGTAAGGTTAAAAAAATATTGCAATGTATTTGAAAAATTGATAATTCTGGAAATTATTAGAACAGAGTGGCTACAGAAACTGTCAAAAAAATTTCCCTGACTTCCCTGAGTAAACTTACAACATTTCCCTGATTTACGGCTAATAATTATATTACTTTCCTGGCTTTCTCCCTACACAGAATCATTGTATGTGGACAATATACATTATTCAAAACACTTTTACCAGTTATTTAATATGAAAAACAAATATTTTTATGAAATTTAATTTTAAAAAATGGAATGAGCATCCAAAAAAATGTATTAAAACAGTATATTATATTTCTTAGATGCAAAAAATACTAGAAATTTTAACAAAATACTTTGTTTCTAAAACTGCATAAGAATTCTAAGAAACATTAAAACTACTTTTTGCAACACAAGTTAAATTATATTAACAGTAAAGGTTATTATGATTTTTGGTCAAAACTTTAAAACAGTTCAATAACTAATTAGTGCTCTTTTCATGAGTACCAGAATAACATATTGCAGCATAAATATAAAAATAGTATAATTATACGAACCTAATAATATATATTTTAGCAAAGATTTAAACAAGAGAAACTGCCAAAAATATTACTTCAAATCGTTATTCATTAACACACCATAAGAAATTAATTGCTCTAATCAAAAATTTATGCATTTATAAATGAATATAAGTTTTTTTTAAAAATTCCATTCATTATTACAAATAATGCTAGAATAAAATACTAATTTACAGATAATAACTCAAGTAACTATTAATTTTCCCTGATTTTTAGATATTTTTACGAATTTCCCTGACTTTTCCCTGATTTCCAGGTTCTGTCGCCACCCTGTCGAACAGTATTTAAGGAATGGAAAGTACATCAATAATAAATCCTTTTCTCGCATAGTATTTAATTTGATGTCAATAAATACAAAGAATAACAAAATCTACTTTCCATTATTTATAATTAAGTTACACGGCTACTTTCATTTCATTTCTAAATGCTAAAATTTAATTTTATGTTTGTTGTATTTACAAGAAGTAGAACTCTTTACAACGAATCTTTTTTCTCTTAATGCTAATAAACTTACTGAGACAACAATTAAAAACTTTTTATTAAACACCGAGTTATAAAGATCCCTTTCGGTAGACTTCTTTCAATCAGATAATTAATGTACTTGAAACCGCACTTCTTTGATGTTAGATATGAGGTTCGAGTCCCTTCGTCAAGCGTTGTGACCTTCAGCTACGAAGCAGCTAACTTTTTATTCTACGATCAGCCACTAGATGGCGCCATAGGTTCCATTATCTATACTTATAAAAGGCAATGTTTGTGTGTGTGCGTGCCTGCGTGCGATGTCCAGACGAATCTATCGCACTTACAACCTTGAAATTTGGCACACAGGTAGTCGTAATGGTGACTGAATGCACCTCGAAGCCGAAATTTTGAAATTTAATCTAGAAAAACTTTTATTTAATCTAGAAAAACTTTTATTTAATGTTTTGTATTGTTTTGGTTGATTTTTCGCACTAATCTCTCAATAGAATAGCTTCGAATAAGTTTACAACAAAAATATATACACCATCGGAAAGAGCATGCGTTTTCCGTTCAAATGATGTTAGTTTTGAATTTCTAACGTAATGCACTGAATTTTGAAAAAATTTTGAAAAATAGTCACTTTTATGGTAATTTTTAATAAAGATTTCTTTAAATTATCGCATCTGACGTTCTAACATCTCTATAATTTTCATTTTTTTTCAGCCTACAAATGGAACGTTTATGTCGGATTTAAAGCAAGAACTATTAAAATATCTTTTTTTTGTTTTTTAAAAATTAATTTTTCCCTGATCGGTTCAAACAGTTTTTTCGTAGCGAAATTTAACAGCGAGAGATTCTCCGGACCATCCCACAATGCATTGTTGCGACGTGACCTTCTTCGCGGCAGGTGACGTCATTCGCAAAGAAAAGTTAGCGGGAATATCAATGTGTATTTTTTGTTTTGATTTTGTTTTCAAAACGTTTTCGTGCCATTGTGGGCACTTTTTTTCACCCACTTTTTTGAAGTCCGGATTCCACGGGCAACGCCGTGCGCGTACTGCTAGTTAAAAATAAACAGAGCCTTTACCTTTCACTAGAAAAAGAATATGGAGGCCTTTCTCAGAGGGTGCCATTTTTTTTTTTTTTTTCTCTCTTGACCGAATCAGATCGGCAATAATTCAGCCCATCAATTTTCGTGTCTTTTTTTATTACGGATTGAAAAGAACTTTGGAATGAATAGGGGATAATAGCCTTTGTAGCTGAAAATTCCAAAACCCCCCTTTTACAAATCAAATCAAATTACTTTCACTAAAATACTTCTGCACTAAATATACTATGAAGTGATACTGATATAAACAGGGTTGTATTATCCAATAATATAATTCGGCCAGAAAAAAAAATTGAAAGGCAGTAAATAGCGTTTTTGGCAATCAAGGAAAATTCTGTATTTTATAATTTTAATGGAAAACGCTAAATTCTTTCAGTTTTCACATTCATCATCTATACCAGAACTACTTAGCAATTGTTATTTTATGCCTAAAGGTACTCGTGTTGTTAAAAATTAAAATTAATTTACGAATAAACCTTATTTCCTGCATGTAATTAATAAAATTAATCCTTGACTTAATTTCCTAATGTTTAAAATTTTCAAAAATTTAAGCATAATAATATAATAAGCATAGTAATATACTAAAATGCTTCTGGCGTCTGAATAAAAAATAGACCTATACCATTATATTGCAAGATTCAAGTGAAAAGTGTATTGCATTTAGAATGAACAGTACATCGCTTGGAAGTGGTCACTTGAACAACGCAAGAGAGGTTTTGCTGCATATACAGTGGCGTAACTAGGGTGGGGCAGGCAGGGCACGTGCCCTGGGCGCAATTACCAAGGGGCGCAAAATTAAGGAATGAATTAGTTGTACTTAAGAAAAAGTTCGTTCTTTTTAAGCTCTTATTCCAAAGATTCTTAAAAATTAAAATAATTTCAAGAAAGTGTGGGAAAACTTAAAGGAAACAGTCAACTCGGAAACCAGCGCAAGCTGCGGCAAAATTACAAATAGAATTATGTTACAGAGATTTGATGACTAAAACCTCATCTATAACTGAAAGTGGAAGCTCGTTTCAAAGGGATGTCCATTTTAGTCCCATAGAGTTCTCGCAGTAAGTCTGATTCATACGGATTGGATATCAGCTACTTCGGGAATTCGTGACAAATAATTAGCGGAAAAGTATTTCCTAGTATTCCAAAGTATCATTCCTAGTTTCGATAAGCAGAGAGTGAAGCACGGTAAACCAGCGGGAGTGGTCTCCCCTAAACTTTCTCGTATACTCCTAACACATGTAGAGAAAACTAGAATAATAAAAGGCGTCAAATAAACTTCCGTCGCAAGTAAACCAAAGTTGGAACCACGCGTGGTTTGAAGGATCAAAACAAATTGAAATCCTCTGCTCATTCTTTTGCGCAACAGGACCTGGCGAGACTCCCTAAATATTTGCTTCCTTACAAAATCGCTCCAGAATTTGTTTTTGGCAAACTGACAAGTTTCGGAGCGTCCCTTCCTTGCACAGGCATTGCCACTAGTAGGCATGCGCAGGGAGTTCAACAAGTATGCTATTATACAGACCGACAGACAGTCAGCCCGTTGATGGATTTGGCCCAAAATTTTATACGGACCTACATTCATGACGATAAAACTGTGTACCAAATTTTATCCATCTGGCTTTTCAAGTTTTTGAGTTATAGCGTTCGCATGACCCCGAACATACAGACAGACAGACTTCCCGTTGACGGATTTTGTCCAAAATTTGATAGAAACCTACAAATTATGTTTAAAGACCACATACCAAATTTCATCCCCGTAGCTCTTATAGTTTTCGAGTTATCGTGTTCACAGACACACACACAGACACACACACAGACAGACATAATTCCAAAATTGTGTTTTTCGGACTCCGGGAGGTCTAAAACGTGGAGATTCGTCAAAATCTCGAGTTCGAATTTTTTGACGATTACAATACTTTTTCTTTGTATACTTCGTATACGAGCAAGTAAAAATATCACAGATTCCGTTTACTTTCAAGAACAGTGAGGGCTCTTTCTTACTAAAAAAGCCGTTTATAAAAAATAAGTTTCAGAAAAAAACTAGAATCACCTTTCCACCGAAAAAGAGGGGAGAGGGCGCAATCTTGGTATTTGCCCTGGGCGCCATTTTATGTTGGTACGCCACTGTGCATATATGTCGTTCACAGTGCTAGAGAGATACTGGAGTTTGGGCATATAATTCGCCGACTTTTCAATACTTTTCTGTAAAATTACTAAAAATTCCTCCCGTAACTCACCTTCCAAGTGCTCCGAATTTTAAGAAAAATATGTTTGCAAAACTAAGCTCACACACTGTAATTTATCTATCATTAATTTCAGAAGAAAACGTAAACAAATTACATTTCAGATTTCAGGATAATGACTTTTGTGAAAATACAGCAATTTAATGATTTGTTTCCCTATCACATACAAGACGAATCTCCACCTAAAATAAAACATGTTTTTTGAATTTAGTATTTTAAAAAGAAATATATTACTTTTAAAAATTAGTATATTTTTAAAGTTAAACTTAACCTCTGTTTGAAGTAGAAATTCGCGATTTTCCTCATGGCTGGTACATATTTAATATTTAAAAATGATTTGTGTGTGTGTGTTCATAAAATATTTCTTAGAAAATGAAGAAGCATCATAATGTATCGGAAGAAAGCCGCTATCAAAGAACTAATTAACGAATCCCTTTTTAATTGATTATGTTATCACACTGATATTCTCACAGATGTGTGAAACTGAAGCGAGAACATCAGAATAATGAATAGTTTGTCTTTATGTGTGTCTTTCTTCTCCAATTGAAAAGCCTCCTTTCATATCACTGAAGAAACATTTAAATACTTAACAGTTAGTTGTTCTCGAAAATTGAATATTTTTTCGAGCTTTTTAAAACAATGCGTCAAACTCCCACTACAAAGAAAATTTTAGTTATAATCTACAAAACTTGCAGAAGCTTTTTCAGTTTTTCAAAAAAACATTTTGGATGGATTTTGATCCATTGAAATTCTATCAACAGAAAGGTGAAAAGAAATGTCGAAGCTGTTATTATTCAGTTCCATAAACCCAGCACCAAATTAATGCGTTGACTGTTGAAGTAGCAGATAATGATAAGCACACACCGCGATAGTTACTTGATACATTTGTATGCATAATTAAAGTAGTTGATACATTTGTATGCATAATTAAAGCAGTTGATACATTTGTATACATAATTAACGTAGTTGATACATTTGTATGCATAATTAACGTAGTTGATACATTTGTAT
>BGPR01024962.1:0-16953 GCA_013235015.1 Araneus ventricosus | reverse complement strand
GCGGAAAAAGTGACGTCTCACAACCCAACCGGGGGTACCAGAATAGACCCGTTAAACGTTTCGCAACCTGTAGGATGATTATGTGTGAAGGATGCGGGCCTGCAAGGCAACGTCGCTGATACAACCGCGCTGCCAATCTTGCCTTACGCCCACATTCACCATAAAGTACCATCTCACAATATTCATTTTTTGAAAATCGCTCCATGATCAAGAGCTTCAAGATACAATCCCGAGACGATAACAATACTGGCTCTTGTGCCATAAAATTCCACAACAACCAACCAACCCGAGAAGATAACTTTTTTATATTTACCTCAGGTGAACAAGTGTGATATTTCATACGTATTTACATAATGCACAAATTTTGCGCACCAAGCTCAAACGAACGATTTTACACGATCTGCATATTGTCTGCTCTGCTTGTAAGGACAACCAGTACAAAGATGCAACCCGCGGGGTTCGAACCACAGTCCTCTTGATTATACCACTGTACCACGTTGTGGGGTCGTTTTTCTTCCGAAAGATTATCTTTTTTCATTTCGTTCTAGTTTCGTGCCGTCACAGTTTCGGAAGCCGCAAACAAACAAATGTGCATTTTAAGCGTTCTGTTTTTAGAATTCATGACCATAAGGTGTCTTTTTTGTACTAAATCGATGATGCTGTACAACTTTGTAATTCATTTTTCCCTCTATCTCGTGCCGTTTTAGAGATAACAACGCTAACTCCACCATTTTTCACCAGGTGGCGCTGTAAGTGGTTTCATCCAGTAGCGCATAGTAACTTTACCATGCCTAGACACCACTCTTGTGAAGATAGCTGCAGCCATTCGGTTTTTAAAAGGGTGGTAAGGGACTTTGGTGGGCACCCTGTATATATTCTGGCCTACTTACCCTCGCTATGCCACTGGCCTTGGTGGCAAAATGCGAATGCGTTTATGTCACTTACTGAAATCAAGCACGAAGAAGGGGCGAAAAAAATGCCATGCACCAGGCGCCGTTTGAATAATATTAAAACCCGAGCACCACTTACTCTAGCTACGTCACTGCTTACCACTGATGAAACTGCTTGAGCCTGTCTTGCTATATCTCACGAGAACTGTCACACAAGGAAAGTTGATATCAGTATTTCTTTAATTCAGAACTTAAGCTGTAGGTGCCGACGCCAAGTAGGGTCCGTTGATCAATTATTGGGTGGCGAAAAAATTCAGTCTTCAATATAAGAAAGCAAAACTAATTCAGAAAAATCAAAATTTAAAATGCCATTGAAATTTTACAAGTAAACTTATTTGGTTGGTTGGGGTTTAATGGCGCAAGAGCCATTTTTGGCTAAACTGCGCCAAACGTATGGTAGATAAACAGGATCACGGTGATAAAATATATGGTGTTATATTAAAAGAGGTAGATAAAATTCTAAAATTTGAAATTCATAGTTGCATATGAAAAGATAAAATAATGTTGCCAAAATGGATAGATGAACGATAAAAAGAGATAAAAAATGAAGTTTTAAAATGTATCGGATGTAAAATATGCCTAAAATATCACATGGTGGACAAAGACCAAATAAAATTCCAAGGACGAAATCTATATAGAGAAAATGTTTAAAATATTAAAGAACTAAACAAGTTAGTTGAAAGAAAACAATGTAGCGTAGATCGCTTGTTTTTAAAATATTATTTAAAAAAAGTACAAAACAGAAGCAATAATGCTACCTGTTTTTATATTTGTCTCCTTTTTCAGGTTTGGAAGAGGGTGGAGGACTGATAACTGCAGGTGAGTCTTCCAAATCCTCCGACATGTCATATTCCAAGGCATCCTCTTCTGATAAAGAGGACGAGCTCATCTCGGCATCCGTATCAGATTCCCGAGATTGCAAAACTGTTTTTTCTAATGGAGGGAGAACAGCCATAGGTAAAAGTTGAGTGTCAACAGAAGTGGGTTTCTTGATTTCAAAAGGTTTTAATGCAGATTGATGAGTGCAGATATTATCCTTTGTTGGAACGGTGTTAAGAACTTCACGGCGAGAGGAGGTGTAAAATTTTGATATCTTTTCAGCTTTGGCGATACTATTATTTGTTTTAGATGGAGAGTCCCTTTTCAGCTTTTTTTTTTTGTTTGTAACGAGTTTAAAATCAGTGAAGTCAGACGAAGCCAAAGCTTCTTTACTGAACGGAGCAACAGATGGAGAGGCAGAAATTGGCAAGTTGGCTATTGGAGGAGATGCTCTTACAATAGAATCAGGTAGTTTAGAAATAGAGATATCGGGATTTTTTTTGGACGGATGGTGCAGAAAATGGTTTTTTCACAGCAGAAACATAACTATTTCCGGGCGTAGGCGTATGGGATTTCACAAGTTTCCTTGCTTTTTGACCCCTCAGGGGCACATCTTCTTTAGGTGTGACGGGCTTCACGACCCCGAGGTACCCTAGTGTCTTGTCTCCTTCCGTTTTTTCCTCCCCTTGAGTTTATTGCTTTTTTTCTTTCCCTCGAGGGTAGGCGAGGGAGCTCTCCATGAGAAGCTGTCGCCGCTCTGTTTGCTTCGTGCTTCTCATGGACAGCAATATACCCCCACGTGTTGGCCGTGCGTGGCGACCCTTTAGACGGGTGGTGCACTGATGGTCCCCGGTGTATCAATTCGGCTGGTATCCTAACCGTCTGGTTAGTCTGCTAGGGATCAAGCGAAAGGGTCATTCTCTGGGGCTTGGCGTTAAGGGTGGTCAACGTTCCTGGAGATGACTCTGAGCGTATAGGTCCTGGCTAGCACCAAGGCAAGTGCCGAGGCTGAGATTGTTCAGAGCCGGTAACTACCTTCCCTTGTTGGGCTCCGTGGTGGGCGGTGCCGTCGGGACCCGAATCACTTTTAAACATTGCATGGGGCCTCCAAAGAAACCTCCCTTCAGTGGGCAACCTTCCAATCCAATTTTTGACGCTTTCTTTATTGTAAAACGTGTAACTGACAAAAATGAGAATTTCTCTAATGTCTCTCCATTTCTCGTTGAGAAGGCAATTACTGGCAGTGTTGGCACTGTTAAATCAACAAAATTAATACGTTCAGGTGACTTGCTTGTTGAGGTTGCCTCTAGCAAGCAAGCACAACAGATGCTGAAACTAAATGCTCTATCCACTATACCCGTTTCTGTAAAACCACATGAGACTCTTAACACCTGTAAAGGTGTCATTACCTGTGGAAGGCTCCTAAACCTTCCTAATGAGGAAATTGCACAGGAATTACGTGGTCAAGGTATCAAAGATGTACGACGCATTAACATCCGTCGCGATGGTGCGCTTATACCGACAAAACATTTCATTTTAACATTCCACACACCTAGATTGCCGGAATACATAAAGGCTGGATACGTTCGCTGTTCCGTAAGGCCGTATATTCCCAATCCATTAAGGTGTTTCAAGTGCCAGCGTTTTGGCCATTCCAAAACCAACTGCCGCGGGACACTTACTTGCGCCCGTTGTGCAGTAGCTGGCCACGAGAGCACTGGATGCACGGCTGTTGAAAAATGTGTGAATTGTCAGGGCGAGCACACTTCTTTCTCTCGCTCCTGCCCTAAATGGAAACTAGAGAAAGAAGTGGTTGCTACAAAGTTTAAAAACAATATATCTTTTCCTGAAGCTCGACGGCTAGTAAAAGAACAAACGCCACCTGTAGGTGGGAGCTATGCTTCTGTCATGCAAAGGAACCATCCAGTTTACCAGACCACTCATTGTCCTCATTGTCATCATGTAGTCACAATGTCTAATTTCCCCTCTACTTCAAAATCTCCTGAATCTGTACCAATAGCTTCCTCATCTGTAACTCAAAATAAAGAAAAATCACCTGCACCTTTTTCTCAGACCTGTGAAGATCTCCCAGCTTCACAAGCTTCATCTGAATTTAAATTAGTGAAAAAGAAAAAGCCTAAAAAACCTTCTAAATCTCAGTCTGCCAACAACATTCAAGTTACACCTGACACTGCCACGAAATTTTGGAAAACATCACCATTCAAAGCTTATTCGTCTGCTCACCATAAAAGAGACAAAAATAAAACTAACAAAAATAACAATGAAAACTCCAATGCCGAAATTGCCAATTTGTGCTCTGATTCAAGTAGGGGAAACTCCTCAGACACTGAATCTGACCTAAGTGTCACCAGTGCTCCTGAGGTTTCAAATACTCAGAAAAACAGGGCAAAATCCAAATCTGAGAAGTCCCAGAAGCTTCAACAGGCCAAACGTGGACTTTCTCAGAAGGATCTACCGACAAAACTAAAAAAATCTGCTCACCACAATTCCGTCGCGTTGGGACTCGCGGATCGAGGTATAGTCCACAAGGACTTGCCGTCCATTTTTGGTGGTGTTCCCCAAGTCCCCGATCTTAAACTTCATCCATCAGATGAGGATGAAGACTTGCAAATGAACTGCGATGTGTCAGTTCCTCCAACTTCTGTTCCTCCTTTGCATCCTCCAACACTTTCTTAATGGGTTCTTTCCTTTCATGGAACTGTCGCGGCATTCGCTCCAAATTTCAGGACCTTAAAGGATTAATTAACTATTTTCATCCTGTTTGCGTTGGACTTCAAGAAACCTTCTTGTCGTCCAATATCGCTCTCAAACTACGTGGCTATACCAGTGTTAGAAAGGATGCTGCCACTGGAAGTAACCACTCTGGAGGTGTATGCATCCTTACCTCTAACCTGTACCCCAGCACACCTCTTAATTTACACACTTCTTTGCAGGCTGTGGCTGTTCAAGTTCATGTTCGAACTTTAGTTACAGTCTGCTGCGTTTATTTGCCACCTCACGATGTTGTTCGTCAACAGGATCTTGATATTTTAGTGGACCAGCTTCCTACACCATTTATCTTGTTAGGCGATTTTAACGGACACAGTACTTTGTGGGGTTCGGATGTTACAAACTCTCGTGGGCGACAGATAGAACGGTTAATTTCTAACAACTGTCTCTGTCTGCTCAATAATGATGAGAAAACGTACTTCCACGAACCCACACGCACCTTCCACAGTCTCGATCTAGCCATTTGTTCTCCTACACTTCTGCCGTTGCTGAATTTCACCGTCGGGAGTGATCTCTGTAACAGTGATCACTTTCCCATAATAGTCTCCTATACTGATAGTGGTGGCGCGATTCAATATCCGCCACGATATCTCTTCCAGCGGGCAGACTGGGCTGCTTTCATGCAATTGGCAGATGTCACTGAGTCCATGGTTTGTACTGAGGACATCACCGAAGCAGTACAAAATATTGTAGACTGTATCATAAACGCCGCAAACAATACCATCCCCAAGAGTTCCACTCGGCTAAGGAAATTCCGTAGACCGTGGTGGAATGAAGCTTGTCGCGACAGTCGCAGGGAGGAAAAGAAACTGTGGAACATTTTTCGGAGGTATCCGACGACAGAAAATCATGTCGCTTTTAAGCGTGCCAAAGCCCTTGCTCGTCGCATACGCCGTCGTAGTCAGAGGGAATCTTGGATTCGTTTCATTTCATCCATCACATCCTCACTTTCCCCCAAGCAGTTGTGGAAAAAAGTGAAGGCTGCTAATGGGATCTATCATGAATATTCCATTCCTGTTTTAAATACGGGAAATATGACTTATTCCGCTCCATTAGACATAGCCAATACTCTCGGGCATGCATTCGCACAAGTTTCCGCAAATGATTCTTATAGCGCCGATTTTAAGACCATTAAGAATCGCACGGAACGACAACCTTTGCGTTTTACTGCCCGCAGTACACTTCCATACAATTCTGAGTTCCGGATGTTTGAGTTGAGAACCGCCTTGTCTCAGGCGCATGACACCAGCCCTGGTCCAGATGGAATCACATATAACATGCTTCGCCATTTGAATACGACTTCCCTTTCCCACCTGTTATTTTTATTTAACAGAATTTGGACTGAGCAGAAGTACCCTTCACAATGGCACGAAGCTATTGTGATTCCAATCTTAAAACCTGGAAAAGATCCATCCAATCCTCTGCACTACAGGCCAATTGCTCTCACGAGCTGTCTATGCAAGACTTTTGAACGCATGGTCAATGCTCGTCTTATCTTCGAATTAGAGAAACAAGGATGCATTCCCCCGTTGCAGAGTGGTTTCCGTAGAGGACGGTCTACTTTTGACAACCTCGTTCTGCTGGAAACCCAAATACGCAACGCGTTTGTTAGGAGAAACCACCTTGTCTCTATATTCTTTGATATAGAAAAAGCATACGACCGTGCATGGCGCTATGGCATACTGTCGGCACTTTTTAATTTTGGTTTTAGGGGAAACTTACCCATCTTTTTAAAGAACTTTTTATCCTATCGAACATTCCGAGTTCGTGTTGGAAATTTTTATTCAAATCATTTTATTCAAGCTGAGGGTGTTCCTCAAGGAAGCGTCCTCAGTGTCACACTTTTTATCGTTCATCTCAGTCAGATTCTTCATCATTTGCCACCATCTGTTCATGGAAACCTTTACGTCGATGATCTGCAGATCTCGTGCCAAGGCAGTAACATGAACTTGATTGAAAGACAACTTCAAAATGCAGTGAATAAGCTGGTAGCTTGGTGCAATAACAACGGACACACTATTTCTCCTGAGAAGAGTCGGTGCGTCCACTTCTGTCGGAAGCGGAACGTTCATCTTGATCCTGTCATTCATGTACAGAATGTTGCTATTCCTATTGTGGATGACATACGGTTTTTGGGAGTGATTTTCGATCGTAAACTCACTTTCCTTCCGCACATCTTGCATCTGCGGAAGAAGTGTGAGAGATCTTTGAACATTCTAAAGGTCCTCTCCAGAACATCTTGGGGTGCCGATCGAACCTCCCTTCTACGTATATATCAGGCAGTCGTTCTTTCTCGCATTGATTATGGTTGCATGGTGTATGGTTCCGCCCGAGCTACTGTTTTGCGGCGATTAGATACCATCCACCACTCTGCTTTAAGGATCTGCTCTGGAGCATTCCGTACCTCTCCAGTAGAAAGCCTGTACGTTTTTTGTCACCAGCTACCGCTTCATATGAGGCGACAAAAAATTTCCGCCTTGTATTTTTTCAGAGCACAATCTGTGCCAAGGCACCCAATAAGTCCATTAACATTACCAGCTTTTCTCCACAGACTCTATGCTGCTCGTCCCTCTCACATTCTGCCCTTTTGTGAGAGAGCCAAAATGCTTCTGCATGATTCGGACCTTACTAATATTACCATCCAGTCTTCTGATTTCTTCTGTTTTCCGCCTTGGGATATCCCGCAATTTTCTTATTTGAATCCCTTTTCGGGATTTGACAAATCCTCAACTGCTCCGGTTACTTTTCAGCAACTTTTTCACCACCATCGTTATCAGTATTCTTCCTTCATACCCATTTTTACAGACGGCTCGAAGTCAGATGGACATGTTGGTTGTGGTGTAGTTTCTCCATCTGATACACTGAGCTACCGTCTGCATAATTGTTGCTCTGTTTTTACTGCTGAGTTAGTGGCAATTTTCTGTGCTCTACGGGAAATTTCGCCTTCTCATCAGCGTAAGTTTATTATTTATACTGATAGCATGAGTGCTTTGGAAACACTTTCTACTTATGACATTCAAATGCATCCGGTTGCTTTAAAAATTTTATCTATTTTACATTTTCTTCGTAAAGAAGGTTTTTCTATTATTTTCTGTTGGGTTCCGAGTCATGTGGGCATCTCGGGTAATGAAATAGCGGATTCTGTTGCTAAATTTGCTTCTACCTTTCTATCACAAGACATCCCTTACTGTGATATCAAGAAGTCTCTTGTTTCCCATCTTCATACTACTTGGCAGAACAATTGGGATCTGCAGATGAACAACAAGTTGCATTTTGTAAAGCCCTTTATTGATATGTGGCCTGTGCACCCTATACGAGAGTTGGATGCCAAATTGACTCGCCTCCGTATCGGGCATACTCGCTTCACGCATAAGCATCTCATCTTTGGCGAAAGGACACCTGTGTGTCCCACATGTCATACAGATTTTTCTGTCACTCATATTTTAATTGAATGTCCTTCTTTTAAATCTCATCGTGAGTACCATTTTAATTCACCGTCTCTAACCTTGCAGGACTTGGTGGGTGAGAAATACCATCCAAATATTTTCCATTTTTTAAAGACCATTGGGTTTTTTATGAGCATTTAGTCCTTTTAACTTGTTTTTTACTTTTTTACATCTGGATCATTTCAACCAATTTCCTTTTCACATTTCCATTGAATTTTAAAATTTTAACACCAATGTGTTGAATTTTACCATTTGATTGGCGCAGTTTAGCCAAAAATGGCTCTTGCGCCATTAAACCCCAACCAACCAACCAACCTTGCTTTTTGATACGAGATTTGTTTTTTTTTTATTTTTGTGGTTATCTCTTTTTCCTGCTTTCAGGCAAAACAGTTTCGAGAAAACGAAGTGTGTTCCCCCTTGCAGTTAACACACTTTTTTGTTCGGGTGCAATCATTGCTTTCATGTCCGACTTCTGCACAACGGGCGGAGGTGAGTGTCCCGCGGCAAGAAGTTTTCGAATGTCCGAAACGTTGGCACTTGAAACAGCGGAGTGGGTTGGGTATATATGTCCTAACAGAGAGGCGCATATAACCTGCTTTAATATGTTCAGGCAATTTGGCGGAGTCGAAAGTTAGTATCAGGTGCTTTGTATTTAGGAGCTGACCATCCCTCCGAATCGTAATGCGGCGCACATGTGTCACTCCTTGACTACTTAGTTCTTCAGTTATTTTTTCCACGGATTCATTCAGCAATTCCCCACAGGAAATAACGCCCTTGGACGAGTTCAATGTGGTATGGGGGTTAACAGTAACAGGAATAGTCGACAATGAATTTAATTTTGCTATTTGTTTGGCCTACTTCGGGGATTCCACTTCAACAAGAAGGTCACCAGACCGAAGTTTTTTTGTTGATTTTACTTCGCCTACACTACTAGTTATTCCTTTTTCAACCAAGAAAGGCGATACATTGTGGAAGGTTTCATTACTATTGGAAATTCGGTGAATTATAAAATATGTTGGAAAATTGTTTCGTTTCGAAGTTGATTCTATTCGTTGCCCACTGAAGGGACCAGTTTTTCTTTTTCCCATATGACATTTGTCGGGATTCAGGCCCGACGGCACCGCCCACCACGGAGCCCAACAAGGGAAGGCAGCCACTGGCTCTGGGTATTCCCAGCCTTGGCGCTTACCTTGGTGCTAGCCGGAACCTATACGCTCAGGGTCACCCCCGGGGACAGTGACCACCCTTAACGCCAAGCCCAAGGAGTGACCCCTTCGCTTGATCCCTTTGAGCAGACCAGCCATGTGACTGGGATACCAGCCGATTGATACACCGGGGACCGAAATGTACCTCCCGTCTAATGGGTCGCCACGCACGGCCAACAAGTGGGGGTAAATTACCGTCCATGAGAAGCAGGAAGCAAACAGAGTGGCTACAGCTTCTCATGGAGAGCTCCGTCGCCTACCCTCGAGGGAAGGAAGAAAAAAGCAAAAACTCAAAAGGAAGGCAAAAAATCGAAAGGAGATCAGACACTAGGGTACCTCAGGGTCGTGAATCCCGTCACATCTAAAGATGTGCCCCTTAGGGGAGTAAACTTATTTAACTAAATTTCTTTTCTTTTATTCTGCGGATAATTTTTTAAAAAACTGATTCTGTTGCTTTACCTGTTTTACTTGGTAAAACTCCACCTTTTTGCTTTTTTGAAATCAATTGGATTTTATGCACATTATTTAAGCACTGCTAATTTTTATTGAATTTTCATTGACTTTTTATGCATATTAGTTTTATGCTCTTATCTTGACGGAATTTTGCTTAGGTTAGCGCAGCATGGTCGAATTTATGGCTCTTGCGCCGAAAAAACGATACAAACTGTACCGTGAGACTAAGAAAATAGTCGTTCTTTATATTAAAAAATTGGCTCTTTACAAAAGTCGTTTAATTGTACATAAAATTTGACCTAGCCTTTTAAGCTTGAAAAATCAAATCAATTACAATCATTCTCTGTGGACCTGACAGTGTCGCATCAGAAATCAAAACTATGTATAAAATCTGAAGAAAAGTTAATAGTTGAAGTAAATAAATTTTACAATTTTTAAAAACACACTTTCATTAGTGAACAAAACAACAGAATGTTTTAAATTTTAATTGTTATTTAAAATTTAAATTAAAATTATTTTAATAACAGCGGAATATTTTTAAATTTTCCCCAGCATATTTTTAATTGCATTTTTGCATCATTTGATAAGTTTTGGAGGAGAATAGCCCCTGAAAAGAAGTAAATACTTTTTCAATTCATTTAAATATTTTATTCAATAAATAAAATAATTTAATTTCTGCCTTTAACTGCCATCTATTCCCTGCTGCCCGAACTACTTCTTCCTATTCTCGTGATAATTTTCAGGAAAAGCTGTCGTATTATGAAGATAAAAAGATGCGATTTAAAGGGTGAAGTTCACTATCATGCAAGGGTGATCGAGTAAGCTTGGATTAGGTTATAATCCTTTATATATTGATCCTAGGCAAATAAAATTACAAATTTATGCATAAGTTTGTAATTTAATTTCACTTCTGCTGTTTAGAATTTTAAGAAATCAACTAAAAATTGAGGAGTTTTGAAATTCTGTAAAAACTTTGGATCGCATAAAAATTTCCCTACTTTTATAATTAGAAATGTACGAAGATAATTTTGATATGATCCTTGTACATAAACAATTCTAATCAATAAAATGTTCGTTACTCTACTTTAAATAAAATTCGGTATATGGTTTTATTGCTAGATTTGTAGATCTGTCGCAACTTTTGTACCAAATCCTTCAACGGGTAGACTATCTGTTTATGTTCATGTGAGCACTATAAAACAAAAACGCAATTAATTGCACTAAACTGTAATTAATATTGGGCTATAATAAATTAAAGAAATGCTATTAAAAACTTAACAGTGAAATTAATTTTACTTAAATTTGTTTATCTAAAGTGTGAAAATCGGTAGTGATTTTACGTTGAAAGCTGAAACTAAGTTTGAAAATTGGAAATTTTTGTTGATTATATTCGAATTCTTTACTTTTGAAGATTGTTACAACCATCTGAAAATATTTTAGTGGCTTAGGAATCCGATTGGGACCATTTAAAAAGTTCTTTATAACCCAGAGATCGTTATATTCCCGAGTTCTTATTCCAGGGCTTGATTGTATATTGTTACGAAGATGGAAAGTCGCTTCCCAGCAATGTTAGTCTTATGGTTGGGAAGAGTTTTACAAGGTTAAGCATGGATTGACGGGCAACGGCTGTTCCGGGATCCCTGACCTTGGCGACCATTTTGGCGACCTTGGCGACAATTGGATTTTGAAAAATGATTCCCTTTTCTCGATATTTCTATTAGGAAAGGGATTACGCTTGAATATACGAGAAAACTCCATGTGACGTCACGGCCTGTCGTAGTGAGTATATAAGGACCGCACCTGGATCAGAGGGTAGTGTTGATCCATTGGGAACGACTTTTAGAGTTTTGTCTGCAGTGCGAGCTAGGAAGCTGGTGAGCTGAGTGCTATTGAAAGTGTTGTCATTGTCGTTATTAGTGATTCGCTGATTGTTTGTGTTGCTAAATATCAAAGTGCTGAACTGTTATTACCTGTGAATTGTTGTCTGTTTACATTGCTGACCTGTGCAAGAACTATTGTTTCCTTTACTTGTGCTACGTGTTTCCTGCATATTTGTAAATAAACCTTCTTTCTCAATTGTGCTGCGTGTTGAACTGTTTACACCATACACCCAAGGAAAGACTTTTGTAGCAATATTCGGACCCCCAGTCAAAACAGATTTGAAAAAAATATTTCTACGAAATAAAATATAATACAACAACAAAAATAAATATTTATTTTTCACTTTACGCAATAGCTTTATTATATATACATTAGAATTCTCCCAAGTCCACAATTCGGAAAAATTCCAGGGAAGATGGATTTATGACGCTGTCGGCATTTTGAACTGGTTTCTTGTTTACGAGTTTCTTCACTAAGCCATTTAATTTCTTCCCATTCATGTTGTACTGTAAAAAATATATAATAAAGAATAAGTATTTACGAAATAAACCTTTCGAATAGCCTTTAAATCGGTCCCAAAATTCTTTGTTAACACTCTGACTCCTAAGCCGGCCGTAACCGGCCATGCGACTTCTATACTAGTGGGGCGGATTTCGGCCGGTTGTTGTTCCGAAATGGGGGGGGGGTAGAAAGCAGTTGGGCGAGTGATCATTAAAGGGACCTTTAGGGGAGAGATTGAAGAATTGCCATTCATATATCCCACTACCCGTAGGCAAGAGAAAAGAGGGAATTGGACAGACGAATCCATTCCACAAATCAATTAATAAGCAAACCTCCGTTTACAACTGTACTCGGTTGTAATGGAGGCAGCGACATTGCCCCAACCTACACTGAAGGATTGGGTTAGGGCTTATTTACCCCAAAAGTATACCATGTCGGTTAATGAGGAACATGCTTATAAAATTTTACCAGAATCACTCCAACAGTATCGAGTTTTATGTCACTCGGCTTACGTCATACCAGAGGTTTGGGATGAGTTTTTACCACTAAATTGCTTTTATTTTACGTCTGAGGAACACGGGTATCAAATTTCATCAAATTGCCCCAGCCGTATCGAATTTCATGTCAATCGTCCATTTGCCGAATGCATTTAAAAGACTTTGTCCTACCCTAACCTCGGAGATTTGGTTGGCTTTTATTTAACCCTACAATATTCTAGAAGAAAAATACAGTCGACGCTCGTTATAACGATCGCACATTATAACGACCAGTGTTAAAATCCCAAACTGTGTTTCCCTATGCACTCTGTTATTTTACTTCCGGTAAAATGTCCGGTGTCGTCTAATCCCAATACAACGTCCGAATTCAGAGGACACTCTTCTTGGTATTTTTCCAAAAAGAACATGTTCCTAAACTTAAATGACATTGATTATTGTATTGCCTAGCTTCGAAGATGTAGAACCTTTAAATTACCACTCACCACAGCGCGGAAATTAGAATAACAAAGTTAAGAAAATACAGAACATTATTTATCATCTTTAACTGAAATGGAAAATTATGTTTTGGAAAAATCGCATACGTAGAAAAGACAACCATTTCTGATTTTTTCTTTAGAAAATAAATGTTCTGAAAGTATATAACACCCTTTATTTTCTACTTTAAAATCTGTTTAAGAAATATATTTTTAATTGATAAAATTTTATTTTTAATACTAATGATAAGAATTTGAGTATTTATTTGGAATCTCTTTAAAAATCGCCTATTTTTACGGAACTGCTGAGCGTTCATGTGTACATTTTTTAATTATATCCACTATAGCGATCACTCGTTATAAAGACCTTTTGCTGTGGGACGCAGACGGTCGTTATAACAAGCGTCGACTGTATAAGAAATTTAATCTTGATCCAGATACCACAATATGCTGTACAATAAAGAATAATATACAATATTATATGGTATTATACAATATCGCACGATGTTGCACAATATTACTCGCTATTATGCAATATTATACGGTTTTGTAAAATACTATTCGGCATTATACAATGTTATTAAGACGTTACAATGTTGTACAATATTATGCGATATTACGACTATTGTACGATACAATGAAAAATACCTGTCAACTCCTGGGAAGGAAGTGGTATACTCTACTCCAAATGGTTAAGTATAAAGAGTTCGTCTATTTCTACTTAGCCAATAGAAAAAATTACATTTACTTTAAAGATCTATTTTTTAGTACCTAACTTCAAAGATCACATACCGGTATGTCTGGTGTTTCCATTATGATGTCAGGAACATGCTCATGGGTCAGATGATGTTCGAGTGTTTTCTTGATTTTTTCCTTCACTTCGTCCGTGAGTTTGTGACCTGGAAGCATCTTGACGAACAAAATAACTCTCTCGTCCATTTCTTTATTGTACTGAGAAACTACTACACTGTCCTTCATCCCGGGGAAGTCTTCCACTATAAAAATTTTTCAAAAAAAAAGAGTCGAGATTAAAAAAATACTTTGTCTTGAACTTCAACAGCTATACTAAACTGAAGTCCAGAAATTTAAACTGACAGGCTAAAAGTGTGGAGAAATTAGTAACAGGATATTAAATGCAAGCCATCAGATATATTCTATCTATAAAAATATTTTTCTTGTGAGGCTTCCAGAAAACGCGATACGATGGATAATTTTCCAAATTGATTTCGCTTTTCAAACGTGATTATGTTATTAAAGTTGAGAAGAAAAGAGACACAGAGATAAAAAAAAATGTATATTAACTGTACAAGAAATAATTTGTTCTCTAGAAATGACAAATCGAAATTATTTGAAATAACATTTTTTGAAAAAGAGTGAGTGTGAATTAAACATTTTAAAAAGTTGTAAATCTTGACTTATTTTAATTACAAATACACAATAAGAAAATACAAATAAATTATTTGCAATTTTTTACCTTTTGGTGAACTTCTTAATAGTTGGCGCGATTGTGGCGAGCTGACAACAAATTTATTAATCTCAACCGTAAATGTTTTTTTCTAGGATGCATAGTGTCCTCATTGCAACGAGCGAAGCGAGCAGGGTTTGAATAGCAAACCTGAGAGGAATACTGCACAATCCTTCTGGGTGTTGGGCGAGTGTTATTGAGCAGGAGGAAGTTACATATAATTAATTTCTGCGAGTCATTAGATCTTCCCATGGTGTGAGTTTTTTTTTTAACTGTTTGGAGGGAAGGTTGTTTGAACTGAAAGAAAGACAGAGTTTTGAAAATGTCGTCCATATATCTTTTCAATATACATTGAATTTTGTACCAACCTGTACTAATTATTTTTCAATTGTATTTTTCAATACAAATCGAAAGTTATGGAAAGGAAAAAAATTGAATGTTAAAAAGCTGGAAGCATGTCAGTAACGTGTTGATGATGTTCTTCAGAAAAAGGTCGTTAAATGTTTGCAAATACTTACATGCAAAATATATGTCGGAACAGTTGTATCTTGCTCCTTTGGGATTCATACTTTCATCACTAAAACAAAAATAAATTCAAAATTAACCGTATTTCCTCACCACATAAAATATGGTTTATTTGCAATTTATTTTTGAAAATAACTACAAACTAAGAATTTAATATACGGAACATGATATGAAATAGCTTTCTCAAGTGCTGTAAATTAAGTAATATCATGTACATTACATATTTGAGTTTGACACCACAACATGTCCCTGTACCTGAAATCACTATCTTTATTATGTTTGTGGAATTGCGTAAGATAATATATATCGTCATAAAGAATTTTGGTTAAAAAGTTGAATTGAAACTTTTGAATAAAAAGTTGTTACTTTCAGTTTCTTTCTTCAAGTAATTGAAATGCTTATTTTTTAGAATCTGCATTTACATATTTCTTGTGTTTTGGAGATGTAAATACAGGTAGCAATATTTATAATAAAATAAACTGTGTTTGACTATTTTTCAGCAATTAATCTACAGTTGTCTGTGCGTGTGTGTTGTAACTAGTGCTATGTAAAATATCACCCTTGTAGATTCAAAAATCTGAAAAGACTAGAAAAAAGCATTTCATTAGGAAAACTTTTTAAATTGGACCAAGTAAGTATTATAAAACATTTTACAACACCTATGCAAACTATAATTTCTTTATAGTTTAGATATTGGTTGAAGTAGCTCATAAATAGGATACTGGCAAGCTGATATGATATTGAGACTGACAGTGAATAATTGTTGTAAATTTACTCGAAAAATAATTCTGGGTAGTTTCAAAAGTTATCTTTTTCTCATTTTTCTTTATCTGATCTACCTCAGATGGGTGGGTTGAGATATAAGCTTCATAGTAAGCGTGTCGCCAGATAGCTTTAATTCGGACAGCCTATGTATTTATTGTATATTTTACCTTTTCACATTTGTAAATAATACTAAAAATAATTATTTCGACTTTTGTTTTAAGTTGTTTAAAAGTGATTTTAGTATTAAATATATATATACTGTATGCAAAGATACAATACATTCTTCAATGTTTTGTGACTGATCTAACTAATGTAATTTTTATAACTGCACAATCCAAATCATACCAACTCTTGAATTTTTGTTTATTAACTTTTTGTTTACTTTATACGAATCACAAAGATATGTCTATCTTCTCAATTAAAACGAAAGATAATAAAGAAATGGTTAATTTTCTCATTCTCTTCGAAATTTAAAATTGTCAGAATTACCTTCTTCCAAAAACTATGAGCCCCTTTGTAATTGGGTTTATCCAGGAATCATCTGAAACATTCCAATAACCTGAAATCAGATCAACGAAATTAACAATTACATTCAAAAATGAATGTTCTAAATTCATTATTTTATTTTAATATTTTTAGAAAGCTTTAAAATATTTCATGCAGGGTGATTCAAAACGATTGTTCAATAATTTGCGAGGAAATCAAGAATGAAAAACCAAGTAATAATAACAACATAGAAATACGGGGCTGAAAATGCAACGCACGATCGCTACAGAGATAACCATGGCAGTGAAGCAATAGACTAGCGCAGGCTGATTTTCCATGCTGAGTTTTTTTTTCACTGAAGAAGCTGCGTTTTCAAGGAACGGAGTTGTCACCGCACACCAGTGGGCAGAACGTACGAGCAAAATGACAACACTTCAGAATTATAATTTGGCCAGGCATTGTAGAAGATTGTTTGTTTGCTGACAACACCTTTCGTCATGAGAACCTGTCGGGTATGTTTGTAGGAGGTGTTCTTACAGCTATGTTTTGGCAGGTCGGATAACATAGCGTCCTTCAACATCTGATGCACAACAGCTCTACCGAATCAACGTTCTAACTGGCATCGTGGGGAATTGTTTTGTTATTTCCAACATGTTTCAACAGGAGAACCTATCGGGTATGTTTGTAGGAGGTGTTC
>BGPR01024961.1:0-16956 GCA_013235015.1 Araneus ventricosus | reverse complement strand
GCGGAAAAAGTGACGTCTCACAACCCAACCGGGGGTACCAGAATAGACCCGTTAAACGTTTCGCAACCTGTAGGATGATTATGTGTGAAGGATGCGGGCCTGCAAGGCAACGTCGCTGATACAACCGCGCTGCCAATCTTGCCTTACGCCCACATTCACCATAAAGTACCATCTCACAATATTCATTTTTTGAAAATCGCTCCATGATCAAGAGCTTCAAGATACAATCCCGAGACGATAACAATACTGGCTCTTGTGCCATAAAATTCCACAACAACCAACCAACCCGAGAAGATAACTTTTTTATATTTACCTCAGGTGAACAAGTGTGATATTTCATACGTATTTACATAATGCACAAATTTTGCGCACCAAGCTCAAACGAACGATTTTACACGATCTGCATATTGTCTGCTCTGCTTGTAAGGACAACCAGTACAAAGATGCAACCCGCGGGGTTCGAACCACAGTCCTCTTGATTATACCACTGTACCACGTTGTGGGGTCGTTTTTCTTCCGAAAGATTATCTTTTTTCATTTCGTTCTAGTTTCGTGCCGTCACAGTTTCGGAAGCCGCAAACAAACAAATGTGCATTTTAAGCGTTCTGTTTTTAGAATTCATGACCATAAGGTGTCTTTTTTGTACTAAATCGATGATGCTGTACAACTTTGTAATTCATTTTTCCCTCTATCTCGTGCCGTTTTAGAGATAACAACGCTAACTCCACCATTTTTCACCAGGTGGCGCTGTAAGTGGTTTCATCCAGTAGCGCATAGTAACTTTACCATGCCTAGACACCACTCTTGTGAAGATAGCTGCAGCCATTCGGTTTTTAAAAGGGTGGTAAGGGACTTTGGTGGGCACCCTGTATATATTCTGGCCTACTTACCCTCGCTATGCCACTGGCCTTGGTGGCAAAATGCGAATGCGTTTATGTCACTTACTGAAATCAAGCACGAAGAAGGGGCGAAAAAAATGCCATGCACCAGGCGCCGTTTGAATAATATTAAAACCCGAGCACCACTTACTCTAGCTACGTCACTGCTTACCACTGATGAAACTGCTTGAGCCTGTCTTGCTATATCTCACGAGAACTGTCACACAAGGAAAGTTGATATCAGTATTTCTTTAATTCAGAACTTAAGCTGTAGGTGCCGACGCCAAGTAGGGTCCGTTGATCAATTATTGGGTGGCGAAAAAATTCAGTCTTCAATATAAGAAAGCAAAACTAATTCAGAAAAATCAAAATTTAAAATGCCATTGAAATTTTACAAGTAAACTTATTTGGTTGGTTGGGGTTTAATGGCGCAAGAGCCATTTTTGGCTAAACTGCGCCAAACGTATGGTAGATAAACAGGATCACGGTGATAAAATATATGGTGTTATATTAAAAGAGGTAGATAAAATTCTAAAATTTGAAATTCATAGTTGCATATGAAAAGATAAAATAATGTTGCCAAAATGGATAGATGAACGATAAAAAGAGATAAAAAATGAAGTTTTAAAATGTATCGGATGTAAAATATGCCTAAAATATCACATGGTGGACAAAGACCAAATAAAATTCCAAGGACGAAATCTATATAGAGAAAATGTTTAAAATATTAAAGAACTAAACAAGTTAGTTGAAAGAAAACAATGTAGCGTAGATCGCTTGTTTTTAAAATATTATTTAAAAAAAGTACAAAACAGAAGCAATAATGCTACCTGTTTTTATATTTGTCTCCTTTTTCAGGTTTGGAAGAGGGTGGAGGACTGATAACTGCAGGTGAGTCTTCCAAATCCTCCGACATGTCATATTCCAAGGCATCCTCTTCTGATAAAGAGGACGAGCTCATCTCGGCATCCGTATCAGATTCCCGAGATTGCAAAACTGTTTTTTCTAATGGAGGGAGAACAGCCATAGGTAAAAGTTGAGTGTCAACAGAAGTGGGTTTCTTGATTTCAAAAGGTTTTAATGCAGATTGATGAGTGCAGATATTATCCTTTGTTGGAACGGTGTTAAGAACTTCACGGCGAGAGGAGGTGTAAAATTTTGATATCTTTTCAGCTTTGGCGATACTATTATTTGTTTTAGATGGAGAGTCCCTTTTCAGCTTTTTTTTTTTGTTTGTAACGAGTTTAAAATCAGTGAAGTCAGACGAAGCCAAAGCTTCTTTACTGAACGGAGCAACAGATGGAGAGGCAGAAATTGGCAAGTTGGCTATTGGAGGAGATGCTCTTACAATAGAATCAGGTAGTTTAGAAATAGAGATATCGGGATTTTTTTTGGACGGATGGTGCAGAAAATGGTTTTTTCACAGCAGAAACATAACTATTTCCGGGCGTAGGCGTATGGGATTTCACAAGTTTCCTTGCTTTTTGACCCCTCAGGGGCACATCTTCTTTAGGTGTGACGGGCTTCACGACCCCGAGGTACCCTAGTGTCTTGTCTCCTTCCGTTTTTTCCTCCCCTTGAGTTTATTGCTTTTTTTCTTTCCCTCGAGGGTAGGCGAGGGAGCTCTCCATGAGAAGCTGTCGCCGCTCTGTTTGCTTCGTGCTTCTCATGGACAGCAATATACCCCCACGTGTTGGCCGTGCGTGGCGACCCTTTAGACGGGTGGTGCACTGATGGTCCCCGGTGTATCAATTCGGCTGGTATCCTAACCGTCTGGTTAGTCTGCTAGGGATCAAGCGAAAGGGTCATTCTCTGGGGCTTGGCGTTAAGGGTGGTCAACGTTCCTGGAGATGACTCTGAGCGTATAGGTCCTGGCTAGCACCAAGGCAAGTGCCGAGGCTGAGATTGTTCAGAGCCGGTAACTACCTTCCCTTGTTGGGCTCCGTGGTGGGCGGTGCCGTCGGGACCCGAATCACTTTTAAACATTGCATGGGGCCTCCAAAGAAACCTCCCTTCAGTGGGCAACCTTCCAATCCAATTTTTGACGCTTTCTTTATTGTAAAACGTGTAACTGACAAAAATGAGAATTTCTCTAATGTCTCTCCATTTCTCGTTGAGAAGGCAATTACTGGCAGTGTTGGCACTGTTAAATCAACAAAATTAATACGTTCAGGTGACTTGCTTGTTGAGGTTGCCTCTAGCAAGCAAGCACAACAGATGCTGAAACTAAATGCTCTATCCACTATACCCGTTTCTGTAAAACCACATGAGACTCTTAACACCTGTAAAGGTGTCATTACCTGTGGAAGGCTCCTAAACCTTCCTAATGAGGAAATTGCACAGGAATTACGTGGTCAAGGTATCAAAGATGTACGACGCATTAACATCCGTCGCGATGGTGCGCTTATACCGACAAAACATTTCATTTTAACATTCCACACACCTAGATTGCCGGAATACATAAAGGCTGGATACGTTCGCTGTTCCGTAAGGCCGTATATTCCCAATCCATTAAGGTGTTTCAAGTGCCAGCGTTTTGGCCATTCCAAAACCAACTGCCGCGGGACACTTACTTGCGCCCGTTGTGCAGTAGCTGGCCACGAGAGCACTGGATGCACGGCTGTTGAAAAATGTGTGAATTGTCAGGGCGAGCACACTTCTTTCTCTCGCTCCTGCCCTAAATGGAAACTAGAGAAAGAAGTGGTTGCTACAAAGTTTAAAAACAATATATCTTTTCCTGAAGCTCGACGGCTAGTAAAAGAACAAACGCCACCTGTAGGTGGGAGCTATGCTTCTGTCATGCAAAGGAACCATCCAGTTTACCAGACCACTCATTGTCCTCATTGTCATCATGTAGTCACAATGTCTAATTTCCCCTCTACTTCAAAATCTCCTGAATCTGTACCAATAGCTTCCTCATCTGTAACTCAAAATAAAGAAAAATCACCTGCACCTTTTTCTCAGACCTGTGAAGATCTCCCAGCTTCACAAGCTTCATCTGAATTTAAATTAGTGAAAAAGAAAAAGCCTAAAAAACCTTCTAAATCTCAGTCTGCCAACAACATTCAAGTTACACCTGACACTGCCACGAAATTTTGGAAAACATCACCATTCAAAGCTTATTCGTCTGCTCACCATAAAAGAGACAAAAATAAAACTAACAAAAATAACAATGAAAACTCCAATGCCGAAATTGCCAATTTGTGCTCTGATTCAAGTAGGGGAAACTCCTCAGACACTGAATCTGACCTAAGTGTCACCAGTGCTCCTGAGGTTTCAAATACTCAGAAAAACAGGGCAAAATCCAAATCTGAGAAGTCCCAGAAGCTTCAACAGGCCAAACGTGGACTTTCTCAGAAGGATCTACCGACAAAACTAAAAAAATCTGCTCACCACAATTCCGTCGCGTTGGGACTCGCGGATCGAGGTATAGTCCACAAGGACTTGCCGTCCATTTTTGGTGGTGTTCCCCAAGTCCCCGATCTTAAACTTCATCCATCAGATGAGGATGAAGACTTGCAAATGAACTGCGATGTGTCAGTTCCTCCAACTTCTGTTCCTCCTTTGCATCCTCCAACACTTTCTTAATGGGTTCTTTCCTTTCATGGAACTGTCGCGGCATTCGCTCCAAATTTCAGGACCTTAAAGGATTAATTAACTATTTTCATCCTGTTTGCGTTGGACTTCAAGAAACCTTCTTGTCGTCCAATATCGCTCTCAAACTACGTGGCTATACCAGTGTTAGAAAGGATGCTGCCACTGGAAGTAACCACTCTGGAGGTGTATGCATCCTTACCTCTAACCTGTACCCCAGCACACCTCTTAATTTACACACTTCTTTGCAGGCTGTGGCTGTTCAAGTTCATGTTCGAACTTTAGTTACAGTCTGCTGCGTTTATTTGCCACCTCACGATGTTGTTCGTCAACAGGATCTTGATATTTTAGTGGACCAGCTTCCTACACCATTTATCTTGTTAGGCGATTTTAACGGACACAGTACTTTGTGGGGTTCGGATGTTACAAACTCTCGTGGGCGACAGATAGAACGGTTAATTTCTAACAACTGTCTCTGTCTGCTCAATAATGATGAGAAAACGTACTTCCACGAACCCACACGCACCTTCCACAGTCTCGATCTAGCCATTTGTTCTCCTACACTTCTGCCGTTGCTGAATTTCACCGTCGGGAGTGATCTCTGTAACAGTGATCACTTTCCCATAATAGTCTCCTATACTGATAGTGGTGGCGCGATTCAATATCCGCCACGATATCTCTTCCAGCGGGCAGACTGGGCTGCTTTCATGCAATTGGCAGATGTCACTGAGTCCATGGTTTGTACTGAGGACATCACCGAAGCAGTACAAAATATTGTAGACTGTATCATAAACGCCGCAAACAATACCATCCCCAAGAGTTCCACTCGGCTAAGGAAATTCCGTAGACCGTGGTGGAATGAAGCTTGTCGCGACAGTCGCAGGGAGGAAAAGAAACTGTGGAACATTTTTCGGAGGTATCCGACGACAGAAAATCATGTCGCTTTTAAGCGTGCCAAAGCCCTTGCTCGTCGCATACGCCGTCGTAGTCAGAGGGAATCTTGGATTCGTTTCATTTCATCCATCACATCCTCACTTTCCCCCAAGCAGTTGTGGAAAAAAGTGAAGGCTGCTAATGGGATCTATCATGAATATTCCATTCCTGTTTTAAATACGGGAAATATGACTTATTCCGCTCCATTAGACATAGCCAATACTCTCGGGCATGCATTCGCACAAGTTTCCGCAAATGATTCTTATAGCGCCGATTTTAAGACCATTAAGAATCGCACGGAACGACAACCTTTGCGTTTTACTGCCCGCAGTACACTTCCATACAATTCTGAGTTCCGGATGTTTGAGTTGAGAACCGCCTTGTCTCAGGCGCATGACACCAGCCCTGGTCCAGATGGAATCACATATAACATGCTTCGCCATTTGAATACGACTTCCCTTTCCCACCTGTTATTTTTATTTAACAGAATTTGGACTGAGCAGAAGTACCCTTCACAATGGCACGAAGCTATTGTGATTCCAATCTTAAAACCTGGAAAAGATCCATCCAATCCTCTGCACTACAGGCCAATTGCTCTCACGAGCTGTCTATGCAAGACTTTTGAACGCATGGTCAATGCTCGTCTTATCTTCGAATTAGAGAAACAAGGATGCATTCCCCCGTTGCAGAGTGGTTTCCGTAGAGGACGGTCTACTTTTGACAACCTCGTTCTGCTGGAAACCCAAATACGCAACGCGTTTGTTAGGAGAAACCACCTTGTCTCTATATTCTTTGATATAGAAAAAGCATACGACCGTGCATGGCGCTATGGCATACTGTCGGCACTTTTTAATTTTGGTTTTAGGGGAAACTTACCCATCTTTTTAAAGAACTTTTTATCCTATCGAACATTCCGAGTTCGTGTTGGAAATTTTTATTCAAATCATTTTATTCAAGCTGAGGGTGTTCCTCAAGGAAGCGTCCTCAGTGTCACACTTTTTATCGTTCATCTCAGTCAGATTCTTCATCATTTGCCACCATCTGTTCATGGAAACCTTTACGTCGATGATCTGCAGATCTCGTGCCAAGGCAGTAACATGAACTTGATTGAAAGACAACTTCAAAATGCAGTGAATAAGCTGGTAGCTTGGTGCAATAACAACGGACACACTATTTCTCCTGAGAAGAGTCGGTGCGTCCACTTCTGTCGGAAGCGGAACGTTCATCTTGATCCTGTCATTCATGTACAGAATGTTGCTATTCCTATTGTGGATGACATACGGTTTTTGGGAGTGATTTTCGATCGTAAACTCACTTTCCTTCCGCACATCTTGCATCTGCGGAAGAAGTGTGAGAGATCTTTGAACATTCTAAAGGTCCTCTCCAGAACATCTTGGGGTGCCGATCGAACCTCCCTTCTACGTATATATCAGGCAGTCGTTCTTTCTCGCATTGATTATGGTTGCATGGTGTATGGTTCCGCCCGAGCTACTGTTTTGCGGCGATTAGATACCATCCACCACTCTGCTTTAAGGATCTGCTCTGGAGCATTCCGTACCTCTCCAGTAGAAAGCCTGTACGTTTTTTGTCACCAGCTACCGCTTCATATGAGGCGACAAAAAATTTCCGCCTTGTATTTTTTCAGAGCACAATCTGTGCCAAGGCACCCAATAAGTCCATTAACATTACCAGCTTTTCTCCACAGACTCTATGCTGCTCGTCCCTCTCACATTCTGCCCTTTTGTGAGAGAGCCAAAATGCTTCTGCATGATTCGGACCTTACTAATATTACCATCCAGTCTTCTGATTTCTTCTGTTTTCCGCCTTGGGATATCCCGCAATTTTCTTATTTGAATCCCTTTTCGGGATTTGACAAATCCTCAACTGCTCCGGTTACTTTTCAGCAACTTTTTCACCACCATCGTTATCAGTATTCTTCCTTCATACCCATTTTTACAGACGGCTCGAAGTCAGATGGACATGTTGGTTGTGGTGTAGTTTCTCCATCTGATACACTGAGCTACCGTCTGCATAATTGTTGCTCTGTTTTTACTGCTGAGTTAGTGGCAATTTTCTGTGCTCTACGGGAAATTTCGCCTTCTCATCAGCGTAAGTTTATTATTTATACTGATAGCATGAGTGCTTTGGAAACACTTTCTACTTATGACATTCAAATGCATCCGGTTGCTTTAAAAATTTTATCTATTTTACATTTTCTTCGTAAAGAAGGTTTTTCTATTATTTTCTGTTGGGTTCCGAGTCATGTGGGCATCTCGGGTAATGAAATAGCGGATTCTGTTGCTAAATTTGCTTCTACCTTTCTATCACAAGACATCCCTTACTGTGATATCAAGAAGTCTCTTGTTTCCCATCTTCATACTACTTGGCAGAACAATTGGGATCTGCAGATGAACAACAAGTTGCATTTTGTAAAGCCCTTTATTGATATGTGGCCTGTGCACCCTATACGAGAGTTGGATGCCAAATTGACTCGCCTCCGTATCGGGCATACTCGCTTCACGCATAAGCATCTCATCTTTGGCGAAAGGACACCTGTGTGTCCCACATGTCATACAGATTTTTCTGTCACTCATATTTTAATTGAATGTCCTTCTTTTAAATCTCATCGTGAGTACCATTTTAATTCACCGTCTCTAACCTTGCAGGACTTGGTGGGTGAGAAATACCATCCAAATATTTTCCATTTTTTAAAGACCATTGGGTTTTTTATGAGCATTTAGTCCTTTTAACTTGTTTTTTACTTTTTTACATCTGGATCATTTCAACCAATTTCCTTTTCACATTTCCATTGAATTTTAAAATTTTAACACCAATGTGTTGAATTTTACCATTTGATTGGCGCAGTTTAGCCAAAAATGGCTCTTGCGCCATTAAACCCCAACCAACCAACCAACCTTGCTTTTTGATACGAGATTTGTTTTTTTTTTATTTTTGTGGTTATCTCTTTTTCCTGCTTTCAGGCAAAACAGTTTCGAGAAAACGAAGTGTGTTCCCCCTTGCAGTTAACACACTTTTTTGTTCGGGTGCAATCATTGCTTTCATGTCCGACTTCTGCACAACGGGCGGAGGTGAGTGTCCCGCGGCAAGAAGTTTTCGAATGTCCGAAACGTTGGCACTTGAAACAGCGGAGTGGGTTGGGTATATATGTCCTAACAGAGAGGCGCATATAACCTGCTTTAATATGTTCAGGCAATTTGGCGGAGTCGAAAGTTAGTATCAGGTGCTTTGTATTTAGGAGCTGACCATCCCTCCGAATCGTAATGCGGCGCACATGTGTCACTCCTTGACTACTTAGTTCTTCAGTTATTTTTTCCACGGATTCATTCAGCAATTCCCCACAGGAAATAACGCCCTTGGACGAGTTCAATGTGGTATGGGGGTTAACAGTAACAGGAATAGTCGACAATGAATTTAATTTTGCTATTTGTTTGGCCTACTTCGGGGATTCCACTTCAACAAGAAGGTCACCAGACCGAAGTTTTTTTGTTGATTTTACTTCGCCTACACTACTAGTTATTCCTTTTTCAACCAAGAAAGGCGATACATTGTGGAAGGTTTCATTACTATTGGAAATTCGGTGAATTATAAAATATGTTGGAAAATTGTTTCGTTTCGAAGTTGATTCTATTCGTTGCCCACTGAAGGGACCAGTTTTTCTTTTTCCCATATGACATTTGTCGGGATTCAGGCCCGACGGCACCGCCCACCACGGAGCCCAACAAGGGAAGGCAGCCACTGGCTCTGGGTATTCCCAGCCTTGGCGCTTACCTTGGTGCTAGCCGGAACCTATACGCTCAGGGTCACCCCCGGGGACAGTGACCACCCTTAACGCCAAGCCCAAGGAGTGACCCCTTCGCTTGATCCCTTTGAGCAGACCAGCCATGTGACTGGGATACCAGCCGATTGATACACCGGGGACCGAAATGTACCTCCCGTCTAATGGGTCGCCACGCACGGCCAACAAGTGGGGGTAAATTACCGTCCATGAGAAGCAGGAAGCAAACAGAGTGGCTACAGCTTCTCATGGAGAGCTCCGTCGCCTACCCTCGAGGGAAGGAAGAAAAAAGCAAAAACTCAAAAGGAAGGCAAAAAATCGAAAGGAGATCAGACACTAGGGTACCTCAGGGTCGTGAATCCCGTCACATCTAAAGATGTGCCCCTTAGGGGAGTAAACTTATTTAACTAAATTTCTTTTCTTTTATTCTGCGGATAATTTTTTAAAAAACTGATTCTGTTGCTTTACCTGTTTTACTTGGTAAAACTCCACCTTTTTGCTTTTTTGAAATCAATTGGATTTTATGCACATTATTTAAGCACTGCTAATTTTTATTGAATTTTCATTGACTTTTTATGCATATTAGTTTTATGCTCTTATCTTGACGGAATTTTGCTTAGGTTAGCGCAGCATGGTCGAATTTATGGCTCTTGCGCCGAAAAAACGATACAAACTGTACCGTGAGACTAAGAAAATAGTCGTTCTTTATATTAAAAAATTGGCTCTTTACAAAAGTCGTTTAATTGTACATAAAATTTGACCTAGCCTTTTAAGCTTGAAAAATCAAATCAATTACAATCATTCTCTGTGGACCTGACAGTGTCGCATCAGAAATCAAAACTATGTATAAAATCTGAAGAAAAGTTAATAGTTGAAGTAAATAAATTTTACAATTTTTAAAAACACACTTTCATTAGTGAACAAAACAACAGAATGTTTTAAATTTTAATTGTTATTTAAAATTTAAATTAAAATTATTTTAATAACAGCGGAATATTTTTAAATTTTCCCCAGCATATTTTTAATTGCATTTTTGCATCATTTGATAAGTTTTGGAGGAGAATAGCCCCTGAAAAGAAGTAAATACTTTTTCAATTCATTTAAATATTTTATTCAATAAATAAAATAATTTAATTTCTGCCTTTAACTGCCATCTATTCCCTGCTGCCCGAACTACTTCTTCCTATTCTCGTGATAATTTTCAGGAAAAGCTGTCGTATTATGAAGATAAAAAGATGCGATTTAAAGGGTGAAGTTCACTATCATGCAAGGGTGATCGAGTAAGCTTGGATTAGGTTATAATCCTTTATATATTGATCCTAGGCAAATAAAATTACAAATTTATGCATAAGTTTGTAATTTAATTTCACTTCTGCTGTTTAGAATTTTAAGAAATCAACTAAAAATTGAGGAGTTTTGAAATTCTGTAAAAACTTTGGATCGCATAAAAATTTCCCTACTTTTATAATTAGAAATGTACGAAGATAATTTTGATATGATCCTTGTACATAAACAATTCTAATCAATAAAATGTTCGTTACTCTACTTTAAATAAAATTCGGTATATGGTTTTATTGCTAGATTTGTAGATCTGTCGCAACTTTTGTACCAAATCCTTCAACGGGTAGACTATCTGTTTATGTTCATGTGAGCACTATAAAACAAAAACGCAATTAATTGCACTAAACTGTAATTAATATTGGGCTATAATAAATTAAAGAAATGCTATTAAAAACTTAACAGTGAAATTAATTTTACTTAAATTTGTTTATCTAAAGTGTGAAAATCGGTAGTGATTTTACGTTGAAAGCTGAAACTAAGTTTGAAAATTGGAAATTTTTGTTGATTATATTCGAATTCTTTACTTTTGAAGATTGTTACAACCATCTGAAAATATTTTAGTGGCTTAGGAATCCGATTGGGACCATTTAAAAAGTTCTTTATAACCCAGAGATCGTTATATTCCCGAGTTCTTATTCCAGGGCTTGATTGTATATTGTTACGAAGATGGAAAGTCGCTTCCCAGCAATGTTAGTCTTATGGTTGGGAAGAGTTTTACAAGGTTAAGCATGGATTGACGGGCAACGGCTGTTCCGGGATCCCTGACCTTGGCGACCATTTTGGCGACCTTGGCGACAATTGGATTTTGAAAAATGATTCCCTTTTCTCGATATTTCTATTAGGAAAGGGATTACGCTTGAATATACGAGAAAACTCCATGTGACGTCACGGCCTGTCGTAGTGAGTATATAAGGACCGCACCTGGATCAGAGGGTAGTGTTGATCCATTGGGAACGACTTTTAGAGTTTTGTCTGCAGTGCGAGCTAGGAAGCTGGTGAGCTGAGTGCTATTGAAAGTGTTGTCATTGTCGTTATTAGTGATTCGCTGATTGTTTGTGTTGCTAAATATCAAAGTGCTGAACTGTTATTACCTGTGAATTGTTGTCTGTTTACATTGCTGACCTGTGCAAGAACTATTGTTTCCTTTACTTGTGCTACGTGTTTCCTGCATATTTGTAAATAAACCTTCTTTCTCAATTGTGCTGCGTGTTGAACTGTTTACACCATACACCCAAGGAAAGACTTTTGTAGCAATATTCGGACCCCCAGTCAAAACAGATTTGAAAAAAATATTTCTACGAAATAAAATATAATACAACAACAAAAATAAATATTTATTTTTCACTTTACGCAATAGCTTTATTATATATACATTAGAATTCTCCCAAGTCCACAATTCGGAAAAATTCCAGGGAAGATGGATTTATGACGCTGTCGGCATTTTGAACTGGTTTCTTGTTTACGAGTTTCTTCACTAAGCCATTTAATTTCTTCCCATTCATGTTGTACTGTAAAAAATATATAATAAAGAATAAGTATTTACGAAATAAACCTTTCGAATAGCCTTTAAATCGGTCCCAAAATTCTTTGTTAACACTCTGACTCCTAAGCCGGCCGTAACCGGCCATGCGACTTCTATACTAGTGGGGCGGATTTCGGCCGGTTGTTGTTCCGAAATGGGGGGGGGGTAGAAAGCAGTTGGGCGAGTGATCATTAAAGGGACCTTTAGGGGAGAGATTGAAGAATTGCCATTCATATATCCCACTACCCGTAGGCAAGAGAAAAGAGGGAATTGGACAGACGAATCCATTCCACAAATCAATTAATAAGCAAACCTCCGTTTACAACTGTACTCGGTTGTAATGGAGGCAGCGACATTGCCCCAACCTACACTGAAGGATTGGGTTAGGGCTTATTTACCCCAAAAGTATACCATGTCGGTTAATGAGGAACATGCTTATAAAATTTTACCAGAATCACTCCAACAGTATCGAGTTTTATGTCACTCGGCTTACGTCATACCAGAGGTTTGGGATGAGTTTTTACCACTAAATTGCTTTTATTTTACGTCTGAGGAACACGGGTATCAAATTTCATCAAATTGCCCCAGCCGTATCGAATTTCATGTCAATCGTCCATTTGCCGAATGCATTTAAAAGACTTTGTCCTACCCTAACCTCGGAGATTTGGTTGGCTTTTATTTAACCCTACAATATTCTAGAAGAAAAATACAGTCGACGCTCGTTATAACGATCGCACATTATAACGACCAGTGTTAAAATCCCAAACTGTGTTTCCCTATGCACTCTGTTATTTTACTTCCGGTAAAATGTCCGGTGTCGTCTAATCCCAATACAACGTCCGAATTCAGAGGACACTCTTCTTGGTATTTTTCCAAAAAGAACATGTTCCTAAACTTAAATGACATTGATTATTGTATTGCCTAGCTTCGAAGATGTAGAACCTTTAAATTACCACTCACCACAGCGCGGAAATTAGAATAACAAAGTTAAGAAAATACAGAACATTATTTATCATCTTTAACTGAAATGGAAAATTATGTTTTGGAAAAATCGCATACGTAGAAAAGACAACCATTTCTGATTTTTTCTTTAGAAAATAAATGTTCTGAAAGTATATAACACCCTTTATTTTCTACTTTAAAATCTGTTTAAGAAATATATTTTTAATTGATAAAATTTTATTTTTAATACTAATGATAAGAATTTGAGTATTTATTTGGAATCTCTTTAAAAATCGCCTATTTTTACGGAACTGCTGAGCGTTCATGTGTACATTTTTTAATTATATCCACTATAGCGATCACTCGTTATAAAGACCTTTTGCTGTGGGACGCAGACGGTCGTTATAACAAGCGTCGACTGTATAAGAAATTTAATCTTGATCCAGATACCACAATATGCTGTACAATAAAGAATAATATACAATATTATATGGTATTATACAATATCGCACGATGTTGCACAATATTACTCGCTATTATGCAATATTATACGGTTTTGTAAAATACTATTCGGCATTATACAATGTTATTAAGACGTTACAATGTTGTACAATATTATGCGATATTACGACTATTGTACGATACAATGAAAAATACCTGTCAACTCCTGGGAAGGAAGTGGTATACTCTACTCCAAATGGTTAAGTATAAAGAGTTCGTCTATTTCTACTTAGCCAATAGAAAAAATTACATTTACTTTAAAGATCTATTTTTTAGTACCTAACTTCAAAGATCACATACCGGTATGTCTGGTGTTTCCATTATGATGTCAGGAACATGCTCATGGGTCAGATGATGTTCGAGTGTTTTCTTGATTTTTTCCTTCACTTCGTCCGTGAGTTTGTGACCTGGAAGCATCTTGACGAACAAAATAACTCTCTCGTCCATTTCTTTATTGTACTGAGAAACTACTACACTGTCCTTCATCCCGGGGAAGTCTTCCACTATAAAAATTTTTCAAAAAAAAAGAGTCGAGATTAAAAAAATACTTTGTCTTGAACTTCAACAGCTATACTAAACTGAAGTCCAGAAATTTAAACTGACAGGCTAAAAGTGTGGAGAAATTAGTAACAGGATATTAAATGCAAGCCATCAGATATATTCTATCTATAAAAATATTTTTCTTGTGAGGCTTCCAGAAAACGCGATACGATGGATAATTTTCCAAATTGATTTCGCTTTTCAAACGTGATTATGTTATTAAAGTTGAGAAGAAAAGAGACACAGAGATAAAAAAAAATGTATATTAACTGTACAAGAAATAATTTGTTCTCTAGAAATGACAAATCGAAATTATTTGAAATAACATTTTTTGAAAAAGAGTGAGTGTGAATTAAACATTTTAAAAAGTTGTAAATCTTGACTTATTTTAATTACAAATACACAATAAGAAAATACAAATAAATTATTTGCAATTTTTTACCTTTTGGTGAACTTCTTAATAGTTGGCGCGATTGTGGCGAGCTGACAACAAATTTATTAATCTCAACCGTAAATGTTTTTTTCTAGGATGCATAGTGTCCTCATTGCAACGAGCGAAGCGAGCAGGGTTTGAATAGCAAACCTGAGAGGAATACTGCACAATCCTTCTGGGTGTTGGGCGAGTGTTATTGAGCAGGAGGAAGTTACATATAATTAATTTCTGCGAGTCATTAGATCTTCCCATGGTGTGAGTTTTTTTTTTAACTGTTTGGAGGGAAGGTTGTTTGAACTGAAAGAAAGACAGAGTTTTGAAAATGTCGTCCATATATCTTTTCAATATACATTGAATTTTGTACCAACCTGTACTAATTATTTTTCAATTGTATTTTTCAATACAAATCGAAAGTTATGGAAAGGAAAAAAATTGAATGTTAAAAAGCTGGAAGCATGTCAGTAACGTGTTGATGATGTTCTTCAGAAAAAGGTCGTTAAATGTTTGCAAATACTTACATGCAAAATATATGTCGGAACAGTTGTATCTTGCTCCTTTGGGATTCATACTTTCATCACTAAAACAAAAATAAATTCAAAATTAACCGTATTTCCTCACCACATAAAATATGGTTTATTTGCAATTTATTTTTGAAAATAACTACAAACTAAGAATTTAATATACGGAACATGATATGAAATAGCTTTCTCAAGTGCTGTAAATTAAGTAATATCATGTACATTACATATTTGAGTTTGACACCACAACATGTCCCTGTACCTGAAATCACTATCTTTATTATGTTTGTGGAATTGCGTAAGATAATATATATCGTCATAAAGAATTTTGGTTAAAAAGTTGAATTGAAACTTTTGAATAAAAAGTTGTTACTTTCAGTTTCTTTCTTCAAGTAATTGAAATGCTTATTTTTTAGAATCTGCATTTACATATTTCTTGTGTTTTGGAGATGTAAATACAGGTAGCAATATTTATAATAAAATAAACTGTGTTTGACTATTTTTCAGCAATTAATCTACAGTTGTCTGTGCGTGTGTGTTGTAACTAGTGCTATGTAAAATATCACCCTTGTAGATTCAAAAATCTGAAAAGACTAGAAAAAAGCATTTCATTAGGAAAACTTTTTAAATTGGACCAAGTAAGTATTATAAAACATTTTACAACACCTATGCAAACTATAATTTCTTTATAGTTTAGATATTGGTTGAAGTAGCTCATAAATAGGATACTGGCAAGCTGATATGATATTGAGACTGACAGTGAATAATTGTTGTAAATTTACTCGAAAAATAATTCTGGGTAGTTTCAAAAGTTATCTTTTTCTCATTTTTCTTTATCTGATCTACCTCAGATGGGTGGGTTGAGATATAAGCTTCATAGTAAGCGTGTCGCCAGATAGCTTTAATTCGGACAGCCTATGTATTTATTGTATATTTTACCTTTTCACATTTGTAAATAATACTAAAAATAATTATTTCGACTTTTGTTTTAAGTTGTTTAAAAGTGATTTTAGTATTAAATATATATATACTGTATGCAAAGATACAATACATTCTTCAATGTTTTGTGACTGATCTAACTAATGTAATTTTTATAACTGCACAATCCAAATCATACCAACTCTTGAATTTTTGTTTATTAACTTTTTGTTTACTTTATACGAATCACAAAGATATGTCTATCTTCTCAATTAAAACGAAAGATAATAAAGAAATGGTTAATTTTCTCATTCTCTTCGAAATTTAAAATTGTCAGAATTACCTTCTTCCAAAAACTATGAGCCCCTTTGTAATTGGGTTTATCCAGGAATCATCTGAAACATTCCAATAACCTGAAATCAGATCAACGAAATTAACAATTACATTCAAAAATGAATGTTCTAAATTCATTATTTTATTTTAATATTTTTAGAAAGCTTTAAAATATTTCATGCAGGGTGATTCAAAACGATTGTTCAATAATTTGCGAGGAAATCAAGAATGAAAAACCAAGTAATAATAACAACATAGAAATACGGGGCTGAAAATGCAACGCACGATCGCTACAGAGATAACCATGGCAGTGAAGCAATAGACTAGCGCAGGCTGATTTTCCATGCTGAGTTTTTTTTTCACTGAAGAAGCTGCGTTTTCAAGGAAGGGAGTTCTCACCGCGCACCAGTGGGCAGAACATACGAGCAAAAGGACAACAACACTTCAGAATTATAATTTGGCCAGGCATTGTAGAAGATTGTTTGTTTGCTGACAACACCTTTCGTCATGAGAACCTGTCGGGTATGTTTGTAGGAGGTGTTCTTACAGCTATGTTTTGGCAGGTCGGATAACATAGCGTCCTTCAACATCTGATGAACAACAGCTCTTCCGAATCAACGTTCTAACTGGCATCGTGGGGAATTGTTTTGTTATTTCCACCATGTTTCAACAGGAGAACCTATCGGGTATGTTTGTAGGAGGTGTTC
>BGPR01024960.1:0-22755 GCA_013235015.1 Araneus ventricosus | reverse complement strand
CTCAAAGAACTTGATTTCTGATGTAATAAAAAACTTCCCAACATGTAAGTAAGCATTTCAATGTCTTTTTGTTTTATTTAAATAGGTAATTTGGAATTTACAATGGAGTTTAGCGAATACGAAATTGTTGGGTCAAAGTATCTATAAAATTTAGATTTATCTAAAAATTATAGAGAACTCTGAGAAAATCGAGAAATTCCACCTAATAGTGTTTAATTTAGAGAAACGACATTTTCATAAAAAAAATTATAAGAAAAGGATTTTTTAATCAGAACATTTATTAATATCTAACAAATTAATAAACAGCTCTTAATTTTAATAAATGGAGTGATAATAACTAAAATGTTAAAACTAAATTATTTTGAAAATTGTAATTCAGTATAAAAGTAATTTTAATGAAAACGGTATATATAGCTTTGAGTACAAGAACTGCACAATCAAATTTTAAAATCAGCTGTAAAATTAGCATTTAACTTTTTTAAAAAGCTAAATTTTAAAGAATTTTTTTGTTTCCTTTTCGATTGAATAGATTTCATTGTTCGAAAGTCTTCGAGCAAATTGAAAGCCTTCTATAATTCTTATCTGGCCACCACTGAGGACATAATGTATAGGTGTAGTTAGATGAGGAAAAAAATTCAGAGATAAAAGCAACTTTTCAGAATTCTTAGTTTTGATTTCGAATGAATCAATTTAAATTCTAATTATAGACGATATTTTAATATCATGCTAAAAAGGAAGGAGAAAAAAATTAAAAATAGTGCAAAATTCAAAAATTCAAATTAAAAACATTCTATCTGGCAAAGATCATCGTGTATGTGAAAATAAATATTTTTTCATTTTTTTATAAAATTAAAATGAAAAAATGGTTGAAGCATTTATATCATATCAGCGCTTTGCATTTTAAATTTCAATGTTTCAAATCCTGTACTTTACGCGTTTTGTGCGTTAATTCTCATAATGTAACAAAAGATTAGAAAATTTCTAATATTATAGCCTAGATCTGTCTCTCGGTAAAGCTCTGACGTCACCAACAATAAAACTCGCGCCATAGCACTGCTAGACGTTAAACAGCATTATTTCATTGTTAGAGAACCTAAATTTCAGTAATTTTAAATTTAAAAAGTAATTCTCGTTCTAATTTCACATTAAATAGCTCTAAAATAGTGAAATATAATTTTCTATCGATTGATAATAAATTTATCTCGCTATGATCCATAGTTTCCGAGAAATTTTAAATTATATAATCATATATTTCAAATTAATTCCCGTTTTTTAATAGAAAGTAGTAAATTACGTCAGTGGTGTATCATGCGCGTGATATAGTTTGTACGCCACGATGCATCTGAATATTTATTGAAATCATGATGATATAATTTGATAATATTTTTTGATTACGTTTGACAAGCAGAAAAATGCTTTGTTTTGATTAGACTTTCGAAAAAGAATTCCTTCGAAATTTTAACTTTTGGCTTACGTTCGACAAGCTGAGGATTTCATGGTTATTGAATTATAATAAAATTTTTAAACAACGAAAAATACTTCACACCTAAATGTTGTTAAACAAAAGGTTTTTTTGAATAAAGAAATATGTAAATAAAAAAATATTTCCTGTCATAAAACATATGTTTATTTTATTTGTTTTCCATCAACGTTAGACGTTTCTCTATCATATTTATCTATTTAAATACATTGACGTTAAATCTCTCCAATGAAGAGGCAATTTGCACCCGTCATACCATGACGGGTGATTTGTTAGTTGAGGAATAATACCATAGTGTTCCAATCTTTAATTTCGTTGAAAACTACTGCGATGGATTCGACATTATAAAAAATACAAGAAGTATTTTATATAATGTCAATAGGTAGATTCTTTATAGGAACATATTGCAATGGTTCTCATGACAATACTTCCGCAATAATTTGACACAGTTTTGCCGTTCTTTAAACTCTTAGTAATATGTTACAAGAAGAGTGAAAACCTAGACTGTGGTGGCTCGTATGGTAGCCAAACATATCAAGTTGTGTAGAAGCGGTGGAGCGGGTGGCTGGAATATTAATTTCTACATAACTCCTTTGCTATTGAAGATAGAAAGATGATAATTAAAATTAAGGTATCCGACTTGGTTAAAAAAGCGATTTTCGAAGAAAAATTCAAAACCATTTTATGATCTAAAAAAAATCCACAACTTTTGAGATTCTAAAACAGTCTTTGTTTTATTCTTATTCCTTGAATATTTTATTAGTCGATATTTATTTCAATTAATGTGTTATTATATTTTATAAGTTAGTTTTCTGAAAAATGAAAATTTCACTAAAATTGGTCAACAAAAAACGTGATATCCCCAAACCAATTCATTAAAATTCATTGTAAATTGGTATACATGTGTCAGAAAACTTTGACGGTGTAATAAACCTCAGATTATATGATTTTTTTTAGTCATGTTTTACAGTCACTTTCAGATCGAAACATAGAATAATTTTGGCGAAAAATCAATGACGACAACTTTGAATGCTCATAAAATAGTTATTGTCTAAAATGAATTTTATTTGTGGTCTATTACATTCTAGATAGTTTGAGAAGTGAATGAGGAATAATACCACAATATTTCAATATAAAATGAGGAATAATACCACAATATTTTAATCTTTAATTTCGATTAAAGCTACTGCGAGCGATTTGACATTATAAAAAATACAAGAAGTATTTTTTTATAATGTCAATAGGGAGATACTTTATAGTAATATATTCCAATGGTTTTCATGACAATACTTCCGGAAGATTTTAACACAGTTTTACCGTTCTCTCTTAGTAATATGTTATAAGAAGAGAGAAATGAAAATTTCATCAAAATTGGTCCAAAAAAAACGTGATATCCCCAAACTTATTCATTAATATTCATTGGGGTACACATGTGTCGAAAAATTTGACGGTGTAATAAAACTCAGATGTTATGATAGCTTTATTTAGTCAAATTTTACAGTCACTTTCAGTTTGAAAAATAGAATAATTTTATCGAAAAATCAATGACGCAAATTTTGAATGTTCATAAAATAGTTATTGATTAAAATAAATTTTATCTTGCAGTCTATATCATTCTAGATAGTTTGAGAAGTACGCTTGCGAAATTAAAATCACATATTTGTTTCAATTATGCTGTTTTTCTTAACATTGAAATTTTTATTAAAATTCTTGAAAAGAAATTTATTTAGAATATTATTTTGCAAAACTAATGATGATATATGAATTTTTATTTCTAATTCTGACTATTTAAGCCTATTTTTGTTATGCAGCTCTGTAAGACTATTTTCTGCACGTATTTTAAAATTTTTTCTCCGAACCTAGTCCAATATCTTAAGCCATTTATTGCTTCATCCTAAAGAACTACTTTTGTAGTGAATGATTTTCGACGGCGGCGATTAATAGAAGTTAGGGGCTGCAAAGAGCTTCTCAGCTTCTTCTTCCTACTCCTTTTTAAACTAAGAATGTGACATCTTTTTAGGGAGATCCCATTAGTCACATTCTCTTCCATCCTCATAACTCAAACCAATTTATATTTTAAAGGCGGTGTGGAAATGAAATTTTCTTTTCTTCATGTCTCTGGACATTAGGATCTATCTTGAACTTTTGGCCTGCTGTTAGTTTTTTTCCTCACACTGTTAATTTCAATGCGTTATTTAAAGTAATCAAAATTTCCGATCAGTTTTCAGATCACGGAAGCACTTAAATTATGTGCGCATGTTTACGTCAGGTGGAAATGCAATAATCAATATATTTCAGTTAATTATGTCTAAACAAAAGCCATCCTGCGCAACTACAGCGCAATAATAATAGACGATATGAAAATTTGACAATTTTTTCTTCTGTCGTTTTGCTCTAAACGGAGGAAATGTTAAGCGGGACATTCATCATTGTTCTACTCCATTTTTTGGAACACATTGCACCAACATAATTCGTCAATGTTAAATCCCGATTAAAATTGGAGTAGACAGACCTCGAGGTTGGTTTTCCATTGGAATGGATGGCCATAAAAATGAAATTTGATTAGTCGAAGCGGGTGATAAATTATCCATATGTGTGGGAGGGTGAGGGTTGGGTAAGGGGAAAGTGCGTGGGAGTTCCGGTTGGACTGGAGGAATGAGGGCGGGGAGGGGAGGGTGCTATCTCAGAAACACCCGTGTGAAGAGGGGGAGGGCTGGTGGGAGTCAGTTTAGCGGGCCCCCCCCCCGCGGCGCCGCAATCGAAGGATAGTGAGTTTTGGAGCATCCTTCAATGACCAGCCTAAATCTATCGACTTGAATGGGTGGGAAAAACCGGTCTTCGGGCCAAATGCAATAGATTAGATTGCTGGTGAATGCCCAGCGTTAGCGTAAACCAGATGTAGTGTTTTTCCCCGAATTTTAAATGTACGTAAACCAGGGCCAAACAAACAAATATTTTTTAACAAATTTGAACGTCCTGTGCTAAAATAATTTTTCTCGACATCAGAGCCGTAACTAGGAATTTCAGCGCCTCTGGCTCAATCTAAGTTTTTTAAAAAAACCTAAGTAATGATATAATTAAGTGAAACAGTTATCTGTTCTATGGTTAAAGCCTAAAAAGTTTACAAATCGGTGCCTTTTTGAAAACAGGATTGTGCAAGGCAGTTCTACACTCATAGCTTCATTTACGATTAGCTTAAACAGTTATATTACATGGAATCTGGAGTAAGTATAGAGAGTAATAGCAAAGAGAGCCAGAAAAGAGAATCAATCTCTTGGATTTTCTTTTTAATTAGTGTTTCTCTCTAAAGATGGAGCGAGGAGCTCAATTCTCTATAAATACTTCTACTTTAAACTTAAGGCCAGCCTGTGAATTTCTTTGAATATAAAAAATGAAAGAATGAAAATCAAAACTATAAAAATAAAAAAAAACATTATAAAAGTTATAAAACTATATAAAAAATAAAAAAAAAACAAAAAAGTTCTTAATATTTTTTAGTTAGTGGGTGTCTCAATAGATAGTGCTCATACCTCTAGACAAAAAAAATTCTTTGTTTTAGTAAGCGTCTGATTTTTTGACATGTTGAAGAAAGATAAACTTTACTGGTAAAGACAATTTTGATTTCTTTCATGTGAAATGTTTTTCCTTTTTTATTTACAATTTCCAGGATAGGTTCAAGTCACAGAGGAAAATTTTAATTTTTAACTTAAATTCTTTTAACTCGACAGAAAACCTATTCCAATTAGAATTCACAATTGAAAGTGGCCTTCGATAATTTTTTCCATATGGATTCTTTTCTCCTTGGCCTATTTCAATCGTATGTCGCTAATTTTGTTACATTTTAGTGTGTTTCACATTTTCTGGTTTGAATATTACATAGAAAGCATTTTTTGTTCAATTTCTTCTACTTATTTCTATATATTTATTCAATACAAAATCATAATATAATAATATTGAAATTAACATAAAAAAACGCATACAAACAATTTGTATTTTATTTTAAAAAATTTAAATTATTTATTTGAAGCAAAATATTCTTTTCAATTCATAATATATGCTTATGTAACAGTACAAAAGCGATGGCTGTCTATTTAAAATTAAAAATATGATTAAGGCTTGTAATATATCTGAAATAATTTTTAAAAAATTAGATTGCAATTAAAATAAAATAGGAATACTGAGATTTTAGGCGCCTTTGGATCCATGGTGCCCCTGGTCCCAATTAGGGCATTAGATTAGACTAGAATTAGACAGTCCTGACTTATACAATATCGCTCGGTTTGTATCAAACTTTGTAGTGCAATGAAGAGATTGGAGATTGATTTTTGATCTCTTCTTTCCCACCGATTGGTTCCAAAACTTTATTTAAACTTTATTTCATGTTGATCTATAGCTGTAGTGATGAATCACTGAGCAAAATTTCTTCTTTCTAGAAAGTTCCGTTTCTGAATTCTCGATATCACATGCACGTAAACTCACAGGCTAGAATACACTCAATTAGTTGGAGGATTTTTTCAGAAATGTCATATATACCCGCAACTTTAGCTAAAAAAGAGGATATGCCATATTCTGACTTTTCATCTTGTTGGCTTTTTGAGTATTCGGGTACAGAAAGAAAGATACATAGAACCAAAAACAAAAAGATTCATCTGATTGAATGGGAACATTCATTTAAATCTGAAGTCTGAATTTTTTGATAATTGGAATTATTCTTGTTTTTAGAATACGATAAAATAAAAAGCGTTGTTTTCTTTTTGAAATGAAAATCACCATATTAAAAGGCATTGTCTTGAATTTTGGAACAGCGTCCCTTATTGAATTCTACAAATTCTATTCTGATCATTCACTGCAGAATTCAAATACTGTGGAATAATTGTTAAATTCGAATTGAAATTATTAATCTGCTTAGGATTTGAAATATTTTTTTCAGGTTCCAAACCTATTGAGAAAGATGATAAAGATGATAAAAATGATAAAGATAAAGATGATAAAGATAATAAAGATAAAGATGACAAGATTGCAAAAGATGGGAAACCCAAGGACTGCTCTGACATCTTAGCGAGCGGACGCAATAAGAGCGGAATGTACACGATATGGACGGGGGAATCTCCCACAACTAGGAAACAACTGCGAGTCTATTGCGATATGGAGACAGACGACGGAGGATGGACGGTAATTTGAATTTCATCTTTTTCCAAGTGGAGTTTACAAATACTGTAACGTCCACAAGACACATAAGAAAGATCCTCCTCTGCATACGGGCTATCAGAGCCTTTACATGCTGTTCCCCTGAAATTTGTGTCCCGCATAGAATTGCTACATTTTTCCCTTTAACCAATCAACAATTCGTAAATGTGTTTCCATGTCATCCTAAGTGTAATTCCTTATTTTATTGCGAATCTTTACTTTCCTCAACAGTTTAATTCCTCTTGCGTTCAAAAGGGATCCCGGATGTTACAGGGTGACCTTGAACTATCGAGATGCTTCATATATTTGATTAAATATAAGATCTCAAAACATTTAAAAAGTGTGTTTCTGCCTAATACGCCGAAATAGTCTTTCCTATCTTTTTGAGTCAGTAAGATATGAGATCTACAGTTTATTTAACTACCTGTGAATTCATCTTCACTAGCAACTGGCATGACAGATGGAGAGCTACTATAATACCTCGACTTTCGCGAATCCTTATTTTCTTCTTCGTAATGGGGTGTCTCACGAAAAACGATTTTTTTAATTCAAAATTCTAAGTCGATAAAAAGTTGTCACTATGGTCACTTATTTACTGAAAAAACTTTAGCCAAATTTAAAAGTATTTAGGTCTGCTGGAATGGGCCCAAAGTTTGAATTTTTTTGTGAATAACAATATTTAATATAAATATAATAAATATTTTCAATTTTTTTAAATATTCAAACAAACATTTTCATTCAATTTAAGTACAAAAACGTGAAGTTTAGTGAGTTAATTAACACTAAGAAATATTATATCTTTCGTATAAATGTTAGGTCTTCCGGAATCTATTTGAAAACCTTCATTTTTCTGCCGAATACGCCTATTTTACAATTTTCAAACCATCCCTTAGATTAATAACAATTCTTTTATTTTTAGTCGTTTTTATAGCAGTACAGGCTTTTGGAAACAGAGATAATTTCTTGCGGTGAAATCGCAAATACAGATAAAACAACGGCTAACCGAACTCGGGTTTCGGAAATCGCAAATCCAGAAAACACGTTCTGTCCTACACGGAAATAATCAGGAAGGCGAGACTTTTTTGCAACGATATCCCCACTTTTTTCTTTTAAGCCTTCCCAAGAAGGTCAGTGATTAATTTTAGAAAGCTCAAATTAATATTAATGGGTATTAACAATATTAATTACGAGATTGTTTACCTATACCTATCAGGAGCATTGTGCATGAACTCGCCTGTGCGAATACTGCTTCCGGCGGAGGGTTAACCTTGATAAAAAACATAAGTGTTGACAATAAAAAGTACCATAAAAGCATTTTTCTGTAGAGTTGAATGAATCTTAAGATCATCTTCTAAAAATAAATGAAACAAACAAATCCCAGCACCTTTAAAGCATTTTTGAACAATTCAATTGATCCATTGGAGGCTCCAGTATTTGTTGCGGTACCATCACAGCCAAAAGTTTTAAAACTTGCCTCATCTATGTCGTTTTCTTCCATAAATCTTAGATTAGATTTGATGATACAATATCTTTCCCAGACACACTATCTGGAGTTACATGTACTTCTTCAAGCAAAGCTATGCGTTCTTCTTATACAATTTTCCTGTCAGATTTACCACTTACATTTCCTTATTTATTGTTTCATATTTTCAAGCATCAAAACTGAGTGCAATTTTTTACGAGGTGTGAGTTGAATCTTGACGGTATTTCACCCCTTCGCGAAAAACCATCGATTTATCTTTTACCGCTGCTGATTTTCTGGCTTACAGTATTTTAATCCTGCAAACTGCACTTGCTAGTTGAGCTCCTGCTTTATTTGAAATGGCTCCACGGTCACATTTTCTAGCTGAAGCGACATGACTTGATACCTGAGTATAGTTACAATACAACCAAAGGTTAATCGAACTAAAGACGGGGGGGGGGGCGGATAACGATGTTTTCGATTAAGCCATGAACGTCTATCGCTATCATGTTTCTAATTACAGCATATAATTATGAAAAGTTTTAAGCGTACGACGAATTCATTTCTCTCTTTCTAAGTTACTCTTATGTTCTTTTTCAAATTGAACCCTCCGTCGGGAGCAATATTCGCACCGGCGAGTTCGAGCGCAATGCTCCTGATAGGCATAGGTAAACAATCCCGTAGTTAATATTGTTAATACCCATTAATATTAATTTTAGAGTTCTAAAATTTATCACTGATCTTTTTGGAAAGGCTTAAAACAGGAGTTCCCAAACAATTTTCACCCCTTGATTAATATTTTTATTTTCGCATACCCCCTATTGTCGTATACCCCCTTATGCAAGCATTCGCCTATGCAAAGAAGCTTTTATCAATAATGTGAAGGGCTTAGGTATGATTAAGAGCCAAATGATTTTCTTATTTTTGGTTTCACATTTTATTCCATTTTACAACATTATTAGTTTCAACTTAGTTTAATCACTTATGATTTTTTGTGTCCGCCATTACCGATTTTTAGTTCGGGCACCCCCAACTGTTCCTTCATATTTCCAAGTAGTACAGTAGGATTTTCCGGATTTGCGATTTCCGAGGCATTTCGGATAACTCTGGTTTCGAATTATCCCGAGTTAGGTTAACCGGGGTTTTACTGTATTTACGATTTCACCAAATGCTATTTTCGCTATTTTAAAAAGCTGTACTGCTATATTTATTATAATTAAAAAGAACTGATATTAACCTAAAGGATGGTTTGAAAATTGAAAAATATGCGTTACCTAAATTTTACTTAACATATATAATATTTTTACTGTTAATTGACATCCTTAACTTCACTTGTTTGTACTTATATAGGAAGCAAATTTTTGTTTTCATATTTTTAAAAACAAATTGAAAATGTTCGTTTTTCACAAAACATTTCAAACTTCGGGCCCATTCCGGCAGACCTAAATATTATTTTAATTTGTCTAAAACGTTTTTTGGTAAATATGTGACCACAGCGACAACTTTTTATCTCCTTCGAATTTTGTATTTCAAAAGAAAAACTTTTTCGTGATACATTCTACTTCATAATTTAATATTTCCAATTTTAGAGTATGTTGCTCATGTTTTAGATCAAGTTATCAATCTTAACAGACATTTAGATTTGCAAAATGATACCATTGTGTTCAAGAAGTAGTTGGACTGGCATTGCAAAGAGCTCGAAGTCGATGAGCTAACAGAAATACGTGTTCAATTTACTTTAACAGAAACCAACATCTTAATCCAAGATCCTCCAGAAATGCCAAAAACCATTTCAGGCTTGGTCGAAGATCTGGGCTCAGTTGAAAAAGGGTAAACAATTTTGAAGAGTGTAAACTCTATTAAGGAACATGATCCATCTACAAGGGAATGTATGAAGTCGAAGAGCGAAGTTATAAAGCCATTCTCATCAAAATTATTGTAACAATTTCATTTCAATATTAACTTATCATTATTTCAATATTACTCAATATTACTTCGATATGTATGAAAGCATACAGTGTGTACAATCATAAGACATATTAAGACAATTGAGACATATTTTTTGTTCAAACAATGTTTTTCAAAGCCCTTTCTGCTAATTAATTAAAATTGCATGTATTTTTATGCGGAGTTGGAAGCGATCAGCTTGTCTTTCGGTTTTCCCCATAGGGTAAATTCACTTTATAAACGTATTGGGACAAGGGAACGGAAGAATCTAAAGAGTAATTCGTAATCTCCGTAAATTCGTTTTATAAATGTTTCGAGAAGATAAACAGATAAATCTTCTATGAAGAATAAATTCTTATTGACTCAGCGGTGCAGAATTTTACCAGCCAGTATACAATCAAGAACTTTTTTGGTACATTATAAGGTAAATATGTAGAGAAAGAAAAAAAAATAAAGAACAACTCATAGTAAGTGAGTGAGATTTATTTTCAAGTCGATTTCAGGGAAACGTGAATGCTCTGTAAGGGAAAAAATGTTAAATAGTGACTCTTGGTAAGTGACAAATTACATTCCTTTTTCAAGAAATGGTTATGCTAATGGTTTTTATTCTTTAAATCTTTTTTGAACCTAAAATTATTGGCGTATTTAATGTGATGTGTAAAAGAATTTTTTGTCGATTGTCTTTCTTTTCCTTTGGGTTTTTCGGGTCCCAAGAGGATTTTGTTTTGACGAAAGTCAGGCCTCTTGCAAAAAAAGATCCAATTTTTAGAATCAGTACCTGTTGGTGACCCTTGATGAAGTCTGATAGAAGCGATTCTATTCTACCTTTCACAATAATACTTTTTATTAAGTTTGCTTGTTTTTCATTTTCTTATAAAATCTTTATTCTTTTTCCTAGGTGATCCAAAGAAGAGGAAAATTTCCAGTTCAACAAGATTTCTATAAGGACTGGGAAAGCTACAAGAATGGTTTCGGGAACGTATCAGAAGAGTTCTGGTTAGGTGCGTAATTTTACAGACATTTTTTAAAAAAAATATTGAAAATTACAATCGAAAAACTTGCAGCAAAATTGGAGTTTATAATGATTTGTTTTTGCTTCTTTTAGGTAATGAAAATATACGTGTTTTGTGTCGCGAAGGATGCAAAATACGTTTCGATTTGGTAGACGAAAAGGGAGAAAAAGGCTTTGCACTCTATCAGAACTTTACTTTGACAAGTGGCAATTACCGCATTAACATCGGTGGTTACTCAGGAAATGCTGGTAAGCAATTCTAAGATAATTTGAAATGTTACAAAATTATGTATAGTTAAATATGGCTTATATTCTTCCTATTATTAAATGTAGAAAATTCTATATCGAAAGAGGAATCTAGAATTTATTCTAAAACATGAAAAACAGTAAAAAAAGAAAGTAGCGTAGTGAAGGTAGTTAAGTTTTTAGGAAATAGCGAAGAAATTAGTTGTCTATTTAGATGGCATATAAAGGATCAAAATACCAAATATTTTCCACTTTTATTCTTTTGAATGTATATTATATCCACTAAACTTGCAAACCACGATTTCAAAATACAGCAATGATTCTTATTTCTGTAAAATATTTTATGATACTCCTGTAATGCTGTATTATGGACCTATTTTTCTTTAGAATAAAATTCGCATTTAAAAAGTAGGAAAAAATATACTTCTCTCCGAAAAAAAACATCGAATTCCTTTTTTCCAATATAAGAGATCACTCACAACAGAAAAAATCATTTGAATTAATATGTTCATTAAAATTTTTTAAAAAATTGTTTTAAGTTGTACAATGTATTAAGTTTAACATGTACATTGAATTAATATCAAGCTGTAGAAGATATTAAAATCCATTGCCATTTCTTGGACATCTCTTCATTTTCTCATAAAAACAAATTGCCTCTATAACACTTTTAAAATTTAATACGGAAACAAAATTTTTGTGTGCGCATGTGAGCTCCTGATTCGATTCGATTCTAAACAAAAAATCCGAAAAAGTTCCCATTATTTAGTTATAATTCAATATTTCCAGAAGTAGTCCCACTGTTTTATAGTAAAACTCATATCAAAATTTCTCTTAATTACATTAAATTCTATGAGCAGGTTTGTATTACCTTTTGTTTTATAGGTAAAGAGACAAGAAAGACCGACTTTCTATTTACTTTCCTGTTTAGACATAGCCCACTTCCCAATTAATACAGATTCCCAGGATTATCGAATCTTTTCATGTCTTGCAGAATAAGATTTAATATTTGAAGTTTTTTGCGTAGAAAGAATGCTTCCATACCTATAAAAGTCTTTTAATCAAATCCAATGCAGGACACATCATAACACACACTTTTCGTTATTTTTCATGCATATTTTTGACGTCAATCGTCTCGTGTTTGTAAAGTCGGAATTTTGAAATTCAATTTCGAATTCGATATTTCCACACACTTCATAATAAACTGGAAATATTAAATTCTCTACAGTTGTGTGTTTCTGATAACAACAACATATTTTAATATTTCCAGAAATTAATTATTAGCTAACATGTTGATTTTAACTAAATTCTGATTCAGTATTAATAACGTTTCTGGAGGAGAATTTCAGGAAAATATGGGTTCCACTATTCCAGACTATTTAAAATAACGCATTAACAGCAATAACAGTATTAAAAATAATAACAGTATGTAAACAATTTACTTTCATATCAGAAATATAGACGTTAAAGCTAATTCGTAAAAGCGTGAGTTCCAAAAACATTAGGAAAAAAATTAATTCACAATACATTGAATCTCCATATGAAATAAATTTTTTTAGACATTTATGAAAAATTAAAGCACAGGGTGATTCAAACTGGAGGAACAAACTTCTAAGAGGGTGTGTGTACACCTAGACGACTAGGAATCGCATAGCAATGCAGGGTCGGAAAAGCAATCCTAACGAGATAGGGGGTGTTGTTAGGGGCTGTCGCAGGAAAACCGTCGACGGTTACCCGCAGAGGTGTTAGGATGGGAAATAAGATTTCATCGAGATCACAAATTGACATTTAAAGACCATAAGCGCAAATTAAGTCATGACTTTCCTGACAATAAAGTTGCTCTAAGTTTACTGGCTACGTGGCTGGTACGTACAATCTAGAGTTTTGCACGTTTGTTTGAGAGCTTGTCTTTATTGGCATGTCATTCCTACGTCTTTGTTTATCCTCCATCTTATCCGAGGTAGTATATGGGCGTTTTGAAATGACGCATCTTCGTGGCTACCACAAACGTCCGACGGATGCCCAGTGTATTTCAGAACGTCCGGAATTCCATGCGGTACCCACGTTACGAAACTTCGGGTAACTTCATTATCAGGAAAGTCATGGCTTATTTTAAACTTATGGTCCCTAAATGTCAATTTGTGATCAAGGTGAATTCCTATTTTCCATCCTAACACCTCTGCGGGTGGCTGTCGACGGTTTCCCTGCGGCAACCCCTAACAACACCCCATATCTTTAGAGCATGAAAAAAATCAACAAGAAAAATAGAATAAATTTAAAAAAGAAATGAAAATTTAAACTTTTAACTAGAACATAAAATTTTTTTAATTAATACACAAAAAAATTTAAAGAGTAAAATTTAGGAAAAAATAGATAAAATGAAGACAATGTTTAAGTAGCGCGAAATTGCAGCAGCAGAACAAAAAACAGAGAACAATAGAAATCAAGATCATACAGAGATAGCCAAAAAAAAATAAAAATAAACTCAGAGTGAATAGAATACAACTGAAAACAAAAGAAGGAATCCATTCTAGTCCACTCTTTCAAGGGCTAAGAACTATTCGAAATGGATTCGAAATAATATTTGTGAAATTTTCTGTAAGAAGCTAGCATTACGCCAAACATAGCTTCTCATAGCCCGAACTTCCCAAAGAAAGGACCAATCAGAAATGTACATTAAAAGCAAATAATCAAAAGAAATAGGAAATAACACAGACATCAAAACGCTAATAAGATGATTAAAAATATTAGCCATCAAGAAAGCCTTCATAAATAAAAAACTTACCCTATGATCATAATTGAAAGAAGAGAAAAAACCTTTGTGTGAGCACTAACCCACGCTAATATTCTCCAAGAAGAAGTAGTTATAAAAGTAAACACTAGTCCCCTGGCGCCATCTATATTCGCAGAAGAGGCAGAACGAAAACAAAACAGATGAGGCAGAGACAGGAATTCCTTGTAGGGGAATGAAACCAATTCAGAAATATTAAAAAAAATTGTGCTATATCGTTAGGATTCCATTTCCTTCCCTGCATTGCTATGTGATTCCGAGTCGTCTAGGTGTACCCGACCCCTCCAAGAAGTTTGTTCCTCCAGTTTTGAATTACCCAGTATATTATAAACGTGATGAAAAAAATTGCAATTTGATTAGATTATTTATGTCACAGCCTCAGTGTTTCACAATTTTCTTTTGATATTCCCGCTTGTCATTGAAAGTAATCCAGTTTGCAAAAAAATAATAATTTTTTTCCTTTAAAGTAGGCTTTTCTCACCCGAAAGATGAAGATGAAACAGCAAACGATTTAAACGGCTTATCTTAAAAAAATTTTGTTTGTGCTCAGCTACTGATTCCAAGACTTAACTATTATGTGTTGCATTTCTAGGCGACGGCATGCAGTACCATAATAATAATGATTTCTCCACGAAAGAGAAAGGCGATACTGAGAGAGCAAACAAACACAAGGGAGGATGGTGGTATGGAAGAGGGGGATATCATTGTAACCTAAATGGAATCTACCAACCTGACAAATATGATCAAGCAAACGTTTTCTGGATGAATTGGCGAGAACTTACAAATTTGGCAAGTGCAGAAATGAAAGTAAGACCAAAGTAAAATGAATTCGCAATATGTAAGGAATTGGAATGTATTGAAGATCATTAGTGTTGTTTTGTAATAAAGTTGTGAACAAATGCAAATATATTTATATGTCTTTATAGAAATAGAATAATTATTTTTAATAAAATGAAAAAATATCGTGTTCTTTTATTTTCTTCACAATTACATAAAAACCAATGAAATCAGTAAAAGCAGATGAAGATGTTTCACGAAAAATTTCATAAGCAATTAGCCCACTGCTTTGAAAAATGCAGTTAATAAGTTCAAAAATGCTTTTAAAAAATATGAATTTTCTCTTTCGTTTCTATCTCTCATTAAAAATTAATATTGCTTTATGCAAAGGTGATTAATATTAAAAACGCATAACACAGATCATCTAGGAAAACATAAATCTTTGCTTAGAAACATACTTCCTTCTTTTCGAATTATTTGTTTCAAGAAAGCAATACACAACTATTAATTAATATTAAAGATCTGAACGATACTTATGAGCGATTATTACTTAAGACTAAAATGCTTATTCATAAAAGTAAATTGTGAATAATATTAGAACTAGTTTCTACATTCATTTTTCTACATGCATTTAGTTTCTGACATCTTAAATCTTTCATAATTGTAACAGGTGAGTTGTGCATTAAAAAGTTTCCAAAAATCGTTAGAACAGAATCTGCTCTGAATAGCATAACGTCGCGTCCAGTGACGAACATATCTGAAATTTCAGAAACTGTGCTTTTAGCTGTAATGGTCCTTCCTTCTGGAGAAAAATTAAACAGTATATCCTTTTTGTAAAAAAGAGTCTTTTCTTTGAAGCGAGTGGAAAATTTATTTAATTCGAAAGTCACATTTTACAGAGGATAGTTTTCTTTGCTATTTGAATTTAAGGGCAATATCCGAATTACTAATAGCTTTGTCATTGAAATATCTAAATTAATACAAAAATACTTGTATGCATTCTTTAAAAATAACTTCTTGCAATACACAATAAATAGTTTGCATTAATTTGCGTATGAACTTTTTCAAAAATATTTAGCTTATATTCTGTCGATAAAATTTGCAGATTCCCAGAGAACTAAACATCTCACATTTCTGGCAGTTCTTGCTTCAGTTCTGCTTCTTAGAGACAGTACTAAGCAGAAAGCATTCTACAGTGAGCCTTTGCATCAAAACCTTCTATAATTTTTTAAAGAAATGAATCCGGTTCGTCACACAGCGCTCCGTCTCTCTTCTGGAGCCTTCAGGACGCCCCCTGTGAAAAGCCTGCAGCACTTGAAGTGAGAAGGCAGCTGCTGTCTGTGAATTACTATTTTAAAATTCAATCAAATACGAAAAATTCATTTCATTATTTTAAGCTTCGCATATTTTTATTTCGATTGAAGGAAGCCAAGAAATCATTTATATCTGTGCTTTCTACAGAAATTCATAACATCCTTTCAGACTTACTCCATTTTATCTGCATGCACCTCCACAGCTAAAATATAATTTCCCTCCTTGAAAAATTCCTGATCAACGGGCAGTTTATAATCTTTATTTAAAACCTTTATCAAATATGGCAGAACAGATGTTATCTATAAACAAATCTTCCTTGACCATAGACAGCGTTATCAAGACTATATTCCAATTTACACAGATGGATCAAAATTGGCCACTCATGTTCCTTTTGCAGTTATTTTCCCATACAAAGATTTGTCCTTTAAGCGGTTAATATATCGTGTTCGTTCTCTCATACGGATAGACAATTGGAAAAATTTTGTCGTGTCCGTATCTCAGACGAGCTGCGCTTTTGCGATAAGAAGCTATGGAAATTCCAATTTTTATGGCGCCCTTATGAGTTTTATTTACACAGCTGTATCGTAGATGGCAGCACTATTCTTTTAATTTGAATTTGCTGTAATAACATGTTGATTTAGACTCAAATCTAAAATCTGTTCTTTAAATTTTTCTTATCTTTTTCCAAATGTTAAATTTCATATGAATCCTACTGGCATTTGATCTGTTACGTGTGGTAGTGGCTGTAATAGTTATTTTATTGGTAAGCACTTCTTCAAATTTTAAATATTCTATTAAATGAAATTATGAAAGAAGATAACTTCATTATTAAAAGTAACGCTGAAGTTGTGGACTTCCTGTATAGTAACACAATTTACAATTTAAATACCTTTGACTTCGAAAATCTCTACACTAATCTGCCACATGATAAATTAATGGAAGTTTGCCTCTCTATGTTCAATGAATTTCTTAAAGAATCTATTATAGAAAAAATTGACAGGTTCCAACTATGTTGTTACGAACTCCCCCACAAAAGTAAGAGAGGTCAGTCCATTGAACCCTATGAGGGCCTGGCCGGATGGGGGAGGACCCTCCTTCGACCTTTAACCTTTTCTTGCAAGTCAGTTGCTTGCTGTTGGCGAGAAAGGTTAGTTCTATCAGCGACGCTCCCACTGTGAGGTGTCACCCATTTTTTAGGACACATGCTTGTGGAGCTAGAGAACTCATGTGCACTCTGTTGAATGCCGAAGAGAGGCACATTATATTAACATGAATATTTAGGATTGATTAATGTACCATTATCTGCTGCTAGTATGTATACAACATGATCTCCTGGTCGACAAGGAAATAAAGATGTTGAAAATACTAGATGTCATCATTTGGAACGTAGATAAGTACTTTATCAATTATTACATTTTTTAAGTCAAAATAAATTAAGAATTCTCCTGATAATCTTGTGCGAAATAGAGAACTTTTCCACATATGTAATTTTTGCATTAAAGAAAACTATCTTTTTAATACTATTACCTTTTTAAACTATTCTAAACAGATTTCAGGCATACCAATGGGTGTTTCATTCTCCAGTGCATTCGCAAATGTCTTTTTGCACTTTTTTGAGAATAAAATTATCAGAAACAACTTAATTTACGGCTACAGGTTCATTGATAATCTTCTTATTCAAATTTTGACAACTTAGATTTCATTATTAATTGTTATCCAAAAGAACATAAACTAAATAAAACGAACCTAATTTATAATATAGGTACCATTTTGGATAGGAAATTTCTAAACAAAAACTTACTTGGCCTGTTTGACAAGAGAGATGATTTTAATTTTACTTATAAAAATCTTTGTGACTTTCATTAAAATCTAGATTCCAGGGTCTTTAGAAACGCAATTTTTAATCAAGCTAACAGAAATAAAATTATTTGAAATGAATTTTTAGTAACTGCCGGTAATTTTCTAAAAAAATATCTACTGTTACTTTTTCGCGTACAATATTTAAGGCGTTGAAGATCTTAATCTTGAAAGTAGTCTTGAATATAAATATTAATTTATTTAATTATAATAACATTATAAAAAAATAATGGTTGCTACTATATTTTCTAATAATTTATTTTTATTTTACCGTTTCCTTTTATTTATTAAGGTATTACTTGAAACTGTAAGTTTTTTTTTAATCTTAAAAATGCACTCTGCCTGCACGCCCTGCTTCTCTTTTTCTTTTTGAATAATAGATGGCACCACATCTAAGTGGTTTCATTACAATTTTTGATTTAAGGTGAGATTATTAGTCCAGTCAACGAAGGGTTTGAAAAAAAAATATTATAGTTTTGGAAATTGGTACTTATGTTCGTGAGGGGCTTATGATGAACATACTAAAAGTCTCCGGTCCTGGGGGCTGAGCTCGCGGCTCCATCTAGGATTTCATCCCCTTTTTTAGTTTTCCTGAATATCACGAAAACTATTCAGTTTATAAATTACAAATGATTTAACAAATTAAAGAGCGTACAATTCCCTACAAATACATTCTTTTATTTTTCTTCGAGCTCTAAAAGTCTTGGGGATAATGGCTCTCAAATGTTGCCGCCATCTTGGATTTCCTCCCCCTTTTCAGTTTTTCTTGAATATCTCGAAAATTATTCAAAATTAAAATTACATACGAGTTAAAAAATTAAAGAGCTTGCAATTCAATAGATATAGGCACTTTGATGTTTCTTCAGGGTTTAATAGTTTTTGAGATAATTGGTCTCAAAACCGATAAATTTGTAATAAAACTTAATTGATAATACAATAAACGGTTTGAAGGAAAACAAAAAAATAATACAGTTTATAAAATTGGCACAAATGCTCTCTTGGGTCTCTTGTTGAACATAGTAAAAGCCCCTTATCCTGGGGGGAGAGCTTGCGGCGCCATTTTGGTTTTCATCCCCCATTTTTAGTTTTTCCCGAATATCTCGAAAAATATTCGATTTTCAAATTACAATTTATTTAACAAATTAAAAAGCATAAAATTCGCTACAAATACATAATTTTTTCATCTTCCAGCTTTAATAGTTTTCTAGATAACGGGTCGGTCTCAAATTTTTCTCCATCTTAGATTTCATCCCCCCTTTTTTAGTTTTGTCTTGAATTTCTCAAAATCTATTCAATTTTTAAAATACATTTAATCAGCAAATTAAAGACCGTAAAATTCCCTACGATTTCTTGCTTTTAATTCTGTTTTAGCTTTAATAGTTTTCGAGATACTGGGTCTCAAAATTTCCCGCCATTTTGAATTTAACCCCTTTCTCTTAGTTTAGTTGCATTTGTAGAGAATTTTACGCTCTTTAAAAATGAATTTGTAATTTGAATTTGTACACATGCAATTTGAAAATTGAATAGATTTCGAGATATTGAAGAAAAATTTAAAAAGTGGGATGAAATCCAAGATGGCGATAATCTTTGAGACCCATTATGTCGGAAACTATTAAAGATGGAAGAAAAATAAAAATATGCACTTTTAGGGAATTTTAAACTCCTTAATTTATTACATCAAATATAATTTGAAAATTGAATACTTTTCGAGATATTCAGAAAAAATTAAAAATGGGAAGAGGAAATCCAAGATGGCGACGCGAGCTTCTCTCCGAGGATCGGGGACTTTTACTATGTCCAACATGAGACCCTCAAGAACATTTGTACCAATTTTCAAAACTGTATGATTTTTGTTTTTCTTCAAACCCTTCGTTTATTGTACTATCAATTAAGATTTTTTACAAATTTATTCGTTTTGAGACCAATTATCTCAAAAACTATTAAAGCCCGAAGAAACATCAAAATGCTAATCAGTAGGGAATCGCACGCTCTTTAATTTGTTAAATCACATGTAATTTCAAAATTGAATAGTTTTCGAGATATTCAAGAAAATCTGAAAGGGAGGGGAGGAAATCCAAGATGGCGGCAACCTTTGAAACCCATTATCTCCAAGACTTTTAGAGCTCGAAGAAAAATAAAAGTTTGCATTTATAGAGAATTCAACACTTTTTAATTTATTAAATCATCTGTAATTTGAAAACTGAATAGTTTTTGAGATATTTAGGAAAAACTAAAAAAGGGAGGGATTAAATCCAAGATGGCGTAGCGAGCTCACCCCCCAGGACCTGGAATTTTTAGTATGTTCATCATACGCCCCTCACAAATACGTGTACCTTTTTTGAAAACTATATGATTTAATGTTTTTTTCATCCACATTTTTGACCTTCGTTGACTGGACTATATCCTTATTCTTTGTTTGTGAGTTGAATTTCAACATTTTAATTCATTTCAAGAGTGGAGCAAGTTTGAATTTTTCTTATTTACTGATATTTTTATGAAGGTATTTTTGCCGGAAGGCTAATAAATTATAAATCAATCTTGTTAGCGGTATTATGTTAGTTTTTTCTTTCTGAAAATTCTTTTTGTTGTTTACTTATCTTATTTGACTTGTGGTTCGGGATATGAAGAGACTTTGGTTTGACTTAGGTTAAGCCTCTTAGAGAAAAATTCCCCAATTTATTTGAATCCGTTTCGAATTTAGTATATAGCCGTTGGAAAAAGTGGACTACAATGGATTCCTTGTCTGTTTAATTCTATTCTATCAGAGTTTATTTCGTGGTTTTTACTTTCTTTGAATTATCATTGATTTAGAAAAAAAATTTCCGTTAGAACGTGTATCGATAGGATTGAATTTCAGTGCTTATCGTTTTAAGCGTTCAATTTTTGAAAAATGAGCAGATCAAGTGAAAAAGAGGATTTAAATCTTGATGAATAGGGAAATGTGACTCAGACGGCAGTTTTTTTTCGGGTGCTTTTGATTCTGAAGCATCGAAATTTTTTGATAGTGATGATAAAGCGCAAATTTTAACAGGGCGCCAATGGAACAAAATTATGCCGAATATTATAACTGTTGCTGTTGTTGAATAAAAGCATCATCGCTTATTGATAATAATGTACATTATTTAAAGCGTACATAATTTTTCTATTTCTAAATATAAGGTCAAATAAGGTAAATTCATAAACAATTTTGAATCTGCAATTAACATTTAAATTTTAAGAGAACTATAGTGTTTTTTCATATTAATCGATATAGAATTTTATATATTTTAAAAAACAGCAATAAATAAAATTGACGATTTTCGAACAAATTTTGTCAAAATTGTGCGACAATTAAGGGGTTAAACCTAGTTCTTCCTGTTCAGTTTTTAAAGCAGAAATATTTGCTGCCTTACAGAGTGGCCATAAATTATTGGACCAATTTCAAAAATTAATAAAAAAAAAACTAATAATGTCACAACTATGTTTTTTTAAATGAGAGTGCATTTTGAAAAGTTTTTTTTCTTCAGATACGTAACTCGCTGTAACTTCCGGTCTGGGTGGTCGTAAATTATTGGACATTCCCCATTTTTGAGTCTGGGTTCCGAATGTCTGGCGGGATTTTTGGAACACCACCCAGTAACCTTCCCTTTATTAGGCATGAGGTTTCCCTAGAGATCGATACATTAAGATCTATGGGCTGTCTTGTATGTTACATGGATAAGTGAAATGTATTTTAGAAAATATGGAAAATACAAAAGGCATTAAATTTTAAAAAATCCTGGTTATTGCATTTACACTTTAAAGAGTAGAAATAAACATTAGCAATTTAGCAAGTATCAACCGAATTTCATTGAAGTAGCACTGCGCTTTATGTGAGTTATCTCTTTCATATAAAAATGATTAACTATACCGGCAGACCCAATATATTCCTCAAGGCTAGGAACTCCTAGGGTTCCTTGTCGGTTCAGAGGAAAAAACTTGGAAAAAAAGAGCATCACACGCTCCCAAGGAGAGGCACGTCTGGTGGTCAGAGAGAGTTTGGTAGATAGATCCAAGTTTTTAAAATTTCATATGATAATTTAATTATCACCTCTAGATTTTTTTAACAAATGGAGAGAAAGTTTTACTGATCAAAATTAATTAAAAATTATTTGAGATCGAGCGTGCCGAAAGAATTCCTAATTGCGCTTTAAATAAAGTCGCATGAACAAGAATACGAATTCTATAGATTTTAATGATACCGTGACTGGTTTTCATCGTCAGAAGCTAAACGATTGACTTAAAGGAAAAATATTTGCATAATAACAAATCCACATGTATGTAATTTTTAGTCATCAATTTTTTTCATAAACAAACAAAATAATAATGCATGATTAAAGTACAGTTAGTAGGTATTTAATAGGTAGTATGATTTTACGTCGTTATGTCCGTGGAGGGCTCTCAACAGTCCTTTCTCGGTATCTTAAAGTCGTACTAGGACTCCAGTTTCTATAGCTGTAGTAATTTTATTTGTAGTAATGTAAATTAGGCTATACCAATTACAAACAAAAGTTTTTGTAATATTCTTAATTATGGCTCTCCGGCATAAACACTTACTTCTAATTAGCAGAGACTAGGTTAAATACCCGGCGTTGCTCAGGGTAGATATATTTTCGAGTGTAAGTACTTATTACTCTTTATATTTAATTAAAAAGTTTTTCACTGTA
>BGPR01024959.1:8092-22756 GCA_013235015.1 Araneus ventricosus | reverse complement strand
TCGAACTGTCGAACAATATTGTACAATATCGAACAATATATAACAATGTCGAACTGTCGAACAATATCGTACAATATTGTACAATATCGAACAATATTGTACAATATCGAACAATATTGTGCAACATGGTATACTTGTGCTACCAGGGATATTTCAGAGGGATGAAGGGAGAATATTCCTTATTTTTCAAACATTTAAATCATAATACAGAATGGCCCAGCCTTTGTGCTCTTTATACTATTATTAAGGCCATTCAATAAGAATTTCGAATACTAATGTTTAAAGCAGACTGAGAGAAATGCTTCGGAAGATTACAATACTTCTCTTTCATCATATATCAGTGTTTCCATCCCTCTATTAGTAAGAAAACTAGGTATTGAGACAAGAAACAGAAGAAGTGACATTAATGATATAATATATTTTTTCGTGCGCCCAACACGATGCAATCATTGGATACAAGGTGTTAAGCAAAAAAGGTGTATTGTTTTCATTATTTATTACTTTTCTGTTTCTTATATACATTTTTCTAGTTTTTCTTTTAATGTTTTTTTTTAAATTTTCTATTGTTTGTATTACTTATAATTTGCTGCATATGTGCTTATTCTGTATAATATAAAAAAGTTTAATTAATTTTTAATTAATTCAAAATTTTAATAATTTTAGAAATTTTATTAATTGTAACTGGGTTGGTCTGCAGGACGTTGAGTAATTCGAAACAAAAATTATCTGGAATACATAAACATTTCATCTGTATTTAAGGCTCTCAAATGAATTAAAATTACACCTACTTCCAAAATAGAAGGTGCTTTCAAGTGTAATTAGATGGCTGGGAAAACAGCAACTAAGGCTTGAAGGATTTATAGAACAATAGGTTTATTCCACGACACGAATTAACATGGTAATAAATATCTCTACTGATTTCAAATTCATTTTGAATATTGTAATTTTACGCAAAGAATTAGAAGATGGAGTACTTGAGAAAAATATGATTAGTCCTATAAAACAAGTAACGCTTAAATTTTGATTAACAACGTTGTTTCATTGATTATTCAGCATGCGATTAAACGATCTATCAGAAAAGTTGTAAATTGAAAATGATATTGTCGCACAAATTTGTTTTCTGCAAACTGAATCAGCATCCTATCATCATTTATCAAATTATTTTCTACCGAAACCGCTTTCTTAATATATAATTATTTCCACAGCACAATTCCAGTGAATTTTGCACCCTAAACTCATAGACGTAAAACAAGTATAAAATAATTCATAAGTTCCGCTACATCTCGTAGAAGGAAAATTACTGGAAGGAATTATCCTTCCGTGTCCCCTATCCTTCCATCAATAATGTAGTCCATTCCAGGTCAAGGATAAGAAGGATCAACGCTTCAATTCCTCTGACTCAGATTTTGCGCTTAAGTTACATCTCTGAATGCTGTTCCAGACGCATATAATTAAATCTTTACAGTCTGTAGTCACCTATATAGGTGCGGGAATTTTACGGAAGTTTCAAAGGTATTGGCTTCTAGTAAGGATAACTGGTAGTCTATATTAGGAACAAATGCCCCTGTCAGGATGAAGGATATTAGAAATAAAGTTTTTCTCTTTTCAAAAAAATTTGTTTATTTGGGTGACTTAATGTGAGAAAACCATTTTATCAAAATACAGAACCTCGGAAACTGAACAACATTTTAATTTTCTGTGAAAACCTTCTTCACTAAATTTAGTTTAGTTTGAATATGGCTAATGTCCTGTTTTTGAAGCAACACGAGGGCTACTTTTGGACGGTCACGTAATTTTGAACTATTTGTCAGATGGACGTGACGACACCTGAGTTGGCACCACCTCTCAAAGCTTCGCGCCACACCAACGGAGGACGTTTGGCCACTGCTTATGATTTAGCGTGTAACAGGCCCTACATATCGAGGATCTTCGGTGGGAGTCGGGTCTCGAACCTGAGCCCTCCGACCCCAAATCCTAGACCTTACCAGTAGGCCACCACGGCCTCACCTTTACTAAAAAAAAACAGCTGAAAAAGTAACAAATACGTATCAGAAACAAATCTAATGATTATTCCAACTTAAAAGAAGTATTTTGAAGTGGTGTTTAGAATGAAGATAAAAAAATAATCTTAATAAGCAGAACTAAACTCAGATATCTTCTTTTCACCCCCAACTTGTTTGTCACAGTACCGTGCGAATAGCCAGCAAAGCTCTTCCGTACGCTTTCACAGAGAAATCAGAGTCAATATACTCTACTACATTTGGTATATCAAGAGTATTTTACCGACCCTCCTGGATATCCGAATTCCTGAATCCGAACGGAGGTCAAACCCAATTAGTTCAGATACCTGGGGTTCTACCATGATAATCGTGAAGAAAATCGTAAAAACTTGAGGCTCTCACAGAAATATACTAAGCGAATATAAATTTTAATCGCTGATGGAGACAAATTATAATTTTGTACTTTGAAATTTTAAGAATTTTCTTTCTTCCGATTTCTAAATGTGGCTTAATTCTGTTAAGTGACAGTTATAATTAGCAAAATTTAACAAAGATATTAACTATAAATTAATTAGTCAAAAATTAATTAAAACTTAATTAAAAACCTTAGTATTATATAGAATGGTGCATATGCAGCTACTAATATAATGCAGAAATAAAAATGGAAATATAAAATTAATGTAAAAAAAGGTAAACATTTTTATAAATTTTGAGGGAATATCGCTTTTATGAGCCGCTCCGTCAGGAAGAGAAGCCGCCTATGATATTACTTTAAGTGCTTTTTTTTCTCGCTAACGTAAAAAATATTTCGCCATCCGCTCAAAAAAGCACAAGACAATCTTAAAATGGAAAATTCTGGAATTATATATATATAATTTAACCTGGCTAAAGCTTGTCCACAACCAAGCTGCTATTTTAATTATTGAAAACTCCATTTACTCTGGTCTTGCCTATTTCAATACTTTAATAAATGTTAGAGTTTTTACTCTGTTGACATATAATTGTTTTTTAAACTTGATTTTTTGTTCATGGTATCTTTAGTATTTCCATTTTTTTTAGATTTTATTTAAAATTGATGTATTGTTCAGATAATGATTTTTAGTATAGATTTGATTCGATATGTTTTGTTTACTTTATTTCTGCATGATGAGACAAGTTATATTATATATATATATATATATGTGTGTGTGTGTTTTAAAAATAATTTATTCTTTTTTTTGTAACAATACAATAAGCTACATTTTGACTAATGACAAACTATTATCCTCCCTTATAATCCTATTAAATGATAGTCCAATTGATCGTTTTATACTCATGGTATTAACATTCCGATGAAGATAAATAAGAGCTATTTTGAATAGGTGCGGGAATTCTTAAGTCCATTAATAACAAACTTCAGATTGTTTTTTCATAATGTAATAGTGTTGTGATCTAGAGCAACTAATTAAATAATTAGTGTGACAAATGAAATATGCTTTTAAAACGAAGTCTGCTTAATACTATATTTAAATGTTTTAAAATGTTCAATCCGGATTCCAAAGGTGAGCTTTATGATAAATTTGCGTTTGTTCTAGAGAATCAATAGTTTAGTTAGAAGGTAATAATGCAAAACTGTTTTGGCAGGGGATTAAAACTTTTTTACATTCCTTAATTCTTTAATTTTAACCGTATTTTTTTATGAGATCCTTTAAATTATTGTTTTATCTATGGTTTTACACCTTTTTATTACTAACAGTAACTGTGTCTATAAAATAATAATCGCGTTTGGGAAAGTGAATTTAGGATTTTCGGCGATTGTTTATTTTAAAAACTCATGGTTGGTCTATAATCGTATCAGGGAATGCAAAGAAAATGGATTTCTTCTTTAGGAAAACGGAAAAGAAAAGAAAAAAACTGTCTCATCAATAGAGAAGTGAATATTATAACAATGATTCCATTTACAAAGGAAATATGTGAAATACTATCGTTTTTACTAATAAAGCATTATTTCTAGACCTTTAAACAAACTTTAGGCGTTAAAAATCAAACGACATTCATTGTGTTCGTGAAATTGCAGCAGAACGTTTTACCCCTTTATTCCTTATCTTGCAGAACAAACATGTAGCAAATATCTCACCAACATGAGCCCAAATCTCCAAAAAAACTTGAATGCGAACTCCTTTTGTTACTTACATTTCATCGGCAGTTGCCAAAGTAGGAAACAAAAAACACAGAAAGTGTCGAAAACAAATAAACCGGTGGCAGACGATGCCATTTTCTTTTCGAAATGCCGAGATGGACATCAGCATAGCAAGCAAAACCTAGGTAGCTTCGAGTTCAGCGTAATTACTTGCTAGAGATTTGGTACGGTAGTTTTTTTTCCTACCATGGATTTTTAGTTGTTCTCTTCGTTATATCTTATATGTTTCCAGTTTTATTTTTAGTTCTTACCTCTTCAGTTTCTTGGGTTTGTTTTCTTAGATTCGGTTCATTCTGATTGGTTGGTTGCTTTATCGTTCCAAACCGACATGCCCATAAAAAACGTTCCTACGACTATTGGTGCTGAAAACCGGCTTTTCAACGAAATAAATCACGACGCATTATGTATTTTTTTTCTTTCGCTGGAAGAAATGATATTTTCTTGTGCTTTGAGGGTTATTCTTGCCTTTTCTCTTGAGAGAGAAAATGAATTTCATTAAATCAAAGTCGTAAGATGATTCGTGATTCATTAAGGAAAAGATCCCTCGTGCAGAATATGTTTACTAAAATGGTCAAAAGGTTGGAAACGAGACTTATAAAGGAGGAAAGCTTGAACTCAATATATGGTTGCCATGGCAAAAAAACAGTAAAGATGCTAGAAACGTACTACCTTCAAAAACGAAGAGGAAAACAGCAACCTTTCACTTGTAAGTATCTTGGTGAGTTTAAAAAAATATTGCTGATTCACATCAAATTTTCCCCTTAGTACTAGTGTACAACAGCTGCAATACAACTACCCCAGATAGAGTACGTTTGCAAGTTTATTTTACTGATATTTATATCTTTTCATGGAAAAAATTTGACGCCGTCGAAGCGAACTTTGTGGTAAACTAACAATGCAGAATTCCACTGATTGCGTACATGAGTTTGCTACAAGTTCGCCGTGACAACTAGCGCTAACCCTCCTTGCAATGCAAATTTCTGTGAGTTTGCAAAACAAGCTGGATGTAAAAGATGATAGCACAAAGAGATAATTATCTTTGTCTCTGTTTTAAAAAAACATCCAGATTTCTTGAAGGAAGCATCTCCTAGACCGTCCTTATTTTTATTAATCCAATAACCGTCGATAATTTAGAAGCAAACTAAATTTTTAAAAAGAAATTTGAACATTTTCCCATCTTTTTACTAAATATAGAACTCGCACTTTGTAAAGAAACTATATTCCGTTTTCTTAATGTTGAAATTTTAACGTTTATATACAAAAAATTAAGCTTCCAAAACAGTGAATGTTTGTTGAGTAACAACAATAACTACATTTTGTCCATTTTAAAAGTAATTACTTTGAAACCCACTTATATAATTTATTCTATTATAAAACGTATTATTAGCGAAAACGTTTCCCTTTGATCAAATTATTATGTTCTCAACACAAAAATTTAAAAAATTAATGAAATCAAGAAAAGAGTTTAAAATAAATCGTATGCTGATCTATTAGCACACCCATTCTCCTGTCTCGTCTAGCTGAATATGGTTTAGAGCGTCATGCTAGAGTGCTTGTAGTAGTGTGTTCTAACTGAGGTTGTGCGTCTGTACCTGTTTTTGCTATGTTTGTAATGAGTTTGATGTGCGTTTGCTTCAAGTTCGTCGCGGTGACTTGGAGCTTGCGGTTGAACTTGCTGCGTTTGTTTCTGCTTGCAACTTGTCGTATCAACCTTGCTGCAAAACTAAAATTACATTCAGACAAAAGTACCATTAAAGTTTAATTTACCTACCAAAGTTAACCAGTGAGTACAATTAATCACTCTATAGAATGTTGAACTCCACTACCAATTGTGGCTATCGCAAAAGATACAGATAAAGGATAAACAATTTGATTAAAGTTTATTCTTTTTTTCTATCGTATATAAGAATAACGAATTCTTATCCCCTTGAAGCGTACTGTGTAATGAAGTTTTTTTTTAAATATTTGCTTTGATCAGTCTAATCTTTTTTAATTGATTTCTGCGTTTTTAATTGCCCAATACAAATTAAAAGCGCCATCAAATATTTTAAACCTTTTCTCATCTATTTACCAAAAATAGCTAGCTGCTTAATCACCTTCTTCGATCTTTCGTATTTACCGATTTTAACTGATATTTTTTCAAAAAATTATCGATAAAGAACAAACAAAACCACATGACACCTTTATCGACTATCTAATTAGATAAGCAATATCTGATTTTGGATACATAATTCAGCTTAAGAATCCAGAGAGTAGATTATATTTATAAATCCCATATCTTTTCTGGCCCAGGAATCATATCTCATGAATATAATTTTGGGACATAAGTTTAAAATTGCAATATTGATGGTTATATGACACCATGCAAATAATTCTAAGCGACCAAAAAATCTGCGTCATTGAAGTGCTTTCTGAATTGCAGGCTGTTTGTTGGTGTTCAGAAATACTTTGAAATCAGGAAGCACCATAGAACTATTCAAAAAAAGCTCCGTGATGATATATGCTACGATTTGCAGGCGAATATATTACAAATTTTTTAATGATTGTTTTGACATCAATCTATCAGGTGTTTCTTTGCTATAATGAATTTTAAAATTAGAGTTAGATTACAAATAAGATAAATTCCGAATTCATGACCGATTTGAGTGTTCAGCGAAATGAATCTGCCACACAATAAAATGAAATTGGTAGCAGCCAGCTCACAGTTTTCTGTTATCAATTGCTTGTCATATTTTTCCTTTCCTTTTTTTCCTGTAGATAGAAAAAATGCAGTAGGTGATTATGAAGATTCAGTTTCCCTTTTTTTTATATCTCTTGTTTGATTTTGCCTTCGCCATTTGTAAGTCCAATCATTCATATCAATCTATTCCAAATTTTTCTGTGGACAACAAATCAGATTTCCTGTCTTTCCGAAATGAAAGTGAAGACAATTGCTTCATGTAATATCAATCTCATTTTCAGCTCATCGGGGGCAAGAAAGCCAAATGACATCGAATTTTAGAAGATTAACATTTGAGGTATTTTAACATTTGAAATTGAGCACTGAATTGCTTCCAAAAAAATTTATCAAAATCTTTTAATTACGTATATTGATTTAATACGAAATTCTTTCATAATTTTATTGTTTGATCCTCAGAAACTTATTTTTGACTAAAGAGGATTAATCAATCGTTATTTTAAGAACAGAACGCAAGTTGATGATTGTGTATAAAATGTGCCTCAAATAGTAATAATTTTAAATCTAAAACATAGTATGTTGGCTGAGAAATGTAAATCATAAAATAAGTACCTAGATTCTTCCAAACTAAGTTAGATATTTTAAGAATAGCAATTAATACAGTATTAAGATTTGTAGAAAATGTATTGGTATACCAAATAAAATGTTATTCAAATGCATTTGATTATTTCACTGACAGAAGCAGAAAATCATTCATAAATCCCTTACGTCAATCAGAAATATTTAAAATAATAATCAAAAGGGTCCTGTTCAAATATTACGTAAGCACCTTTGGAGTGGGGGGGAGGGGTTTGCGATTGGCTTATTTTTGCTGACAAGGGGGGAGGGTATGAATAATGCTTACGTAAGACATTAACACCACTTTTATTTCCGAAAATCTTGTTACTTCTGCAAAAATAATTTACTTAAAAAATTGAATTGGAAAGGAAAATTAAATTTGGGAAAAGAAATTAAACTTGATTTCTTTAAATTGTGATAAACTAAGAAATTTTCATAAAATAAAATTTGTAAGGTAATCTAAAATATATATATATATTTTTTTTTTTCATTTTGGCCAAGTAGAGTTTTTTTTTATTTGAATTAAGTCCTAAATTCTTAAAATTAGATTATAACTGTTATATAAGCCTTGTGAAAAAAAAGAACGGGGGGCGGGGTTGCTGTTTGCTACGCAATTATAAGAGGGTGCTCAGTGATTTTCTTATTTTTTGCTGACAAGGGGGGAGGGAGGGTCAAAATGACCTCAAAACATGCTACGTAATATTTGAGCGGGCCCTAAAAATCTCGGCCCACACACCCTCCATAAAATAAAGATATGCTTTTGCAAAATACTACCTATCCCTAGACATTTAATAACAGTTTGTTATCTCTGAAGTACAAAACAAATCAGTAAATGATATCTGATGCAACAGTTTCTATATTTTGAAGCTAAATTTGAAATAAAAAACGAGATGTAGTCATCTTCCATGAATAAATCTGCATATTGCCGTAAAAAATATGATTATTCGCTATTTACACAAAATTTTCTGTCGTCAAAAAGAGTTCAAAGCATGTATATTGGAATTTCTTTTTATTGGATACGTTTTAATTCTTTTCAAATTATATAGGGAAACAGAAATTAAGTTCAAATTGAAAATGAGAAAAAATATTGGCTATTTGATAATTTATTCATTATAAATTTAGAAGTAAATGTTTATCAAGGAAATATTTTTTGAAATCCCGATAATTAATTAGATTTTAAGAATTGATTATCACAAGCTTGTCATTTCTAAAATTTGTCCCTTCTTCGATATGCAAATGAAACACACAGAAAAAGAAAAAAAATGATTATACATTTTTCGATGAAGAGGGATTTTATAGAAATTAAGAAAAACTACCGTTCAAATATTATTTCTAAGTTATTTCTACGATCTTTTGGGGCAAAATTGCATGAATCGGTACCAATGGAATGGAGGGAATGCAGAAACTAATACACTAAATTTATAATTAGTTGCCTTTTCTTTGAAACTTGATTATCTCCTTCTTCCTTAAAATCCCATAAACTCTGCAATTGTTGATACAATAATAAGTTTTAAATATCCAATATTGTTTCCAAATTCAGTGATTAGTTGAAATAATTTTGAATGGGACACTGCCAACACTAAATCTTGTCTCTGAATTGGTGCCCTTACCTGATAAGGTTCTCTTTAAAATATATTTTAAAACACAGTAAAAGCAATAAAAATACCGTCATCTATTTAGAATAAAAAAAGTTCCAAAGTTTTAATTGATTTTCAGGTATAAAAACATTTCCAGTCTTCGTAATATTTCTTCTTGTATCTAAACCAACAGGTTCTTTTCTTCAATTAATCCTTCCAATATTCCTTATAATGAAAGACCTTTCTTGTAATTGCTCAATACGATTTTAGTATGAACTGCGAAATTTATAATTTCTTTCGGATTTAGTTTCACTGACGATTTCTGTTGTAAAAGAACAAAAAACTAATCTTCAAACTTCACTCAATAAACGTGTTCTCTGAAAACGACAATAAATAATTTCATTTATTCGTTTGTTTTTGTCATTGTGATTGTTTCTATCTGAAATGCAAGCACATGGTAACAAAATCCCCCAAATGCATCTCACTTTACGTGACATTAATAATTAGTTGACCAACGTGTTATAAATGCAGTAAATAAATGAAAACACAGCCAATAAAAGTCCTAAATATTTGCCGATTTGTAAAAGCATTTACGAAACCCAGAAAACATCATACAATTTCTGCTTTAATGCCATCTACAGTAAATTCAGAACTTCACCTATCTGCAACCCTGTTAAAAATTCAATGCATAAAGTGAAGGCAAAGAGACAAAAGAAAGCTACAACTGCAGATTTTTTTCCCGCAGCGAGTTATTATAGGTAACTTTATAAACTTATACTTTTCTCACGAACTATTGTCTAAAAATCTACTAGAAACATGCTGTGTGTATAATCCACTCTGCATTCTGCTACCATGGTACTAGTGTGAATGGACACCTGTTCGTGCAGGACGATTGAGTGGCCAATGACTGTCAAAACCATCTGCCACAGGAAATGAATAGCATTATCTTTCCAACTTATATTTTTTCGAAGACAAAAGGAAAAAGATATTGCCATGAATAAAGAGCACGAAATATGGAGTATGAAATGGAGCAGAGTAGAGGAAAATCTATTATGAGAAGGTTGAGTGGGTTTCGATGGCATTGCCAGCATCAGACTTGGAGATAGCGGTGAATTTATTTGTTTGCATGACCGGATATTATTAACCAATAAATCATGCTTTATATGGGCCTAAGCTTAATCAGAAAGCGGTCCATTGTCAATGAAAAACTTAAAAGAAAAAAATAAATAAATAGCAACAAACCATACAGTCAGAAAAAATTTAGAGGCAAGGCTAGAATCCCTTAACAGCACACAGATATTGCAATAACATTCCACGATATTGTGCAATGTTAAGGATTTCTGCTAATATCTGCATTATTTCCTACAACATTGTGAAAAAAAAAATACTACAAAATCTTGTAACCCAAAAAGTAACATAAGATAAAAAATTATATAATAGTGGATTTTATTTCACTTCAATATCGTAGAGAATACTCGCTACTCCAGGATATTTGGAACAATATTTCTTTTAGTTTCTTTAAACACAATGACCATCAAAATCAAAGCCTAACCATTTTATCGTTTATGCGGAGCAAATTATCATTGGCCTTTACATGATACAGCATTTAAGAAATTCAAAAGTTTTGTTAGGTAATACTTGTCTATAACCGTTCCATACTAATAAGTGCTGAAAAGGAAAAAGTCGATAAATACTAGTACTTAATACAAGAGAAATGTAAAATGATACAAAAATGTCGTTTTAGTAATCCTTGATTTCTTATTTAACTGCTTAATAGCAGAAATACTGCTTTTTCAGGTTTTCACTAATGCTATTTAGAATTTATTACAATTTGTTAACTGTCCACTTAAATTTCCAGATGATAAAATTGTACAATAAGGATTATTATGTTTTCTCCTTGTTAACTATAAGGAGAAATATTCAAGCTAACATATCTGCGTTATGACAAATCAGATCGCGAATGCTGACAACTACTGTTGCTTTTTTCCTCAATTACACAATTCAAATAAAAAAACTTATATATTTTTATTTTTTCGTTATTTTAGTTTTCGAATCACTTTGGCATTTCCAATATGAGTAAATCCAATCAAACAAGAGCCACAGTTCTCTTTATTTAACTTCACGATTTTTACCAGTAGTCTCTCTTTTAAAATATATTCCATGTTAAAAAGGAATCAATTGCCCTATGATACGTTGATTATCCTTTGATATTTTTAGAGCTCACCTGATATAAAATGAATGAAGGCGCAAAAAAAATAAAATTGCATGCATGATAGGAAGGGAATACAATTATGAACCTTTTTACACTGAAGAGAAGGGACAAACGAATAACACTGGAAGCGAAATAAAAAAATTGTAAAAATAACAAAAGTCAGATTAAGGCAAATATAAAAATAATAACAAGAAAAGTTCCTAGTTGTCAGTACAATAATTTCTTTCTAGAATATTCGTGGTCAATTATGTCTCCACGAATGTGTGTTTTGTTTACATATGAAGGAATATTAGAATAGAACGATTCGACACATACTGATTAGACATAGAGCACTAGTCACAGGAAACGAAATCGAAAACAATTGTAAAAAAATACTGTTCTCTTAAAAATTGTAATCAATACATTAGAATAGAGCGATTAATTAGGCATTAGAGCGATTAGACATAGAGGAATTACTAAAGAGCGATTAGTACAGAGAATACATACTAAGATAGAGCGATTAGATACATAGCGATTATTAGATACATATGAGCTAGATACATAGCGATTAGATATAGAGCGATTAGACACAGGTAGCGAAATCAAATCAAATTTGTAAAAAAAAGAATAAAAGACAGATTAAAAGTAAATATCAAAATAATAATAAATGTTAGAATAGTTCCAAGTTGTCGGCATACACGAATTTCGTTCGTAGTATTCGTGGTCAATTGCGTTCTCCACAAATGTCTGTCTTGTTTACATATGAAGAAATACATTAGAATCGAAAGTTTCGAGACAATGATTAGACATAGAACAATTAGCCACAGGAAACGAAAACCGGAAACAATTGTAAAAAAATAATGTCTTTTAAAAAAATTGTAATCAATAGCATTAGAATAGAGCGATTAGACATAGGGCGATTAAGTATTAGGCATTAGAGCGACAGACAGAGGAATACATTAGATAGAGCGATTAGATAAGCATAGTGATTAGATATAGAGCGACAGATTACTTGGTAGCGAAATCAAAACGAATTGTAAAAAATAACAAAAAGACAGATTAAGCCAAATGTAAAAATAGTAACAAGAAAAGTTACTAAGTTGTCGGGCATACACGCCATTTTCGTTCTGTAATATTGGTGGTCAATTGCGTTCCTCCACAAATGTCTGTTCTGTTTACATATGAAGGAATACATTAGAATCGAAAGTTTCGAGACATATCGATTAGACATAGAACAATTAGCCACAGGAAACGAAATCGAAAACAATTGTAAAAAATACTGTTCTTTTAAAAATTGTAATCAATACATTAGAATAGAGCGATTAGACATAGGGCGATTACATTAGGCATTAGAGCGATTAGACATAGAGGAATACATTAGGATAGAGCGATTAGATACATAGTGATTAGATATAGAGCGATTAGACACAGGTAGCGAAATCAAAACGAATTGTAAAAAATAACAAAAAGACAGATTAAGCCAAATGTAAAAATAGTAACAAGAAAAGTTTTTTGCTTCGTTGTTGCTACACGCCATTTTCGTTCTGTAATATTGGTGGTCAATTGCGTTCCTCCAAATGTCTGTTCTGTTTACATATGAATAAATATGTTTAGAATCTCCAAAGTTTCGAGACATATCGATTAGACATAGAACAATTAGGTCATTACAGGAACGAAATCGAAAACAATTGTAAAAAAATACTGTTCTTTTAAAAATTGTTTGTAATCAATACAATAGAATAGAGCGATTAGACATAGAAGGATTACATTAGGCATTAGAGGATTAGACATAGAGAGGAATACATTAAGATAGAGCGATTAGACAATATAAACGATTAGATATAGAGCGATTGGTGGACACAGGTAGCGAAATCAAAAACGAATTGTAAAAAATAACAAGACAGATTAAGGCAAATATAAAGTAGTAAACAAGAAAAGTATTGCTGTCGCTCTACATACGCCATTTCGTTCTGTAATATTGGTGGTCAATTGCGTTCCCACAAAATGTCTGTTCTGTTTTAAGGTATGAATAGAATACATTAGAATCGAAAAAGCTCTCATATTATACTGATTAGACATAGAACACCAATACTAGTGAACAAAATCGAAAACAATTAAAAAAATAATGTTCTTTAAAAAATTGCAGGTGTAAATCAATACATTAAATAGGTTACTAATATAGGCGATTTACTAGGCACAGATGATTTCAGACACAGAGAACAATAGATAGAGCGATTAGATACATATGATTAATAGCAGAGCATTTGTATACAGGTAGCTGAAATTAAAAAACGAATTGTGAAAAAAATAACAAAAAGACAGATTAATAAATGTAAAATAGCACAAGAAAAAGTTACTAAGTTGTCGGGGCATACACGCCATTTTCGTTCTTGTATTATTATGGTCAATTGCGTTCCTCCACAAATGTCTGTTCTGTTTACATATGAAGGAATATATTAGAATCGAAAGCCAGAGACATACTGATTAGACATAGAACACTACTACAGGAAACGAAATCGAAAAAAAAACAATTGTAAAAAAATACTGTTCTTTAAAATTGTAATCAATACATTAGAATAGAGTTGATTAGACATGTGGGCGACAGAAAGATTAGTGTCAGAGCGATTAGAGTAGAGGAATACATTAAGAGAGCGATTAGACACATAACGATTAGATATATAGAGCGATTAGACACAGGTAGCGAAATCAAAACGAATCTGTAAAAATACTAAAAGACAGATTAAGGCAAGAGTAAAAAAATAGTAACAAGAAAAGTTACTAAGTTGTCGTAAGGCCGCCATTTTCGTTCTGTAATATTGGTGGCTCACCTCCTTGCGTTCCCTCCACCAAATCGTCTGTCTCAGTTTACATATGAAGGAATTACATGAATCGAAAGTCGAGACATACGATTAGACAAGGCAGAACAATTAGCCACAGAAAACGAACCGAAAAACAATTGTAAAAAATACTGTTCTTTTAAAAATTGTAATCACTGCTAATAGAATAGAGCGATTAGACATAGGGCGATTACATTGAAAGTATTAGAGCGATTAGACATAGAGAAATAAGCATTAGAGAGGGGAGTGATAGATACATAGTGATTAGATATAGAGCGATTAGACAGCAGGAAACGAAATTCGAAAAACAATTGTAAAAAAAATACTGTTCTCTTAAAAAATTGTAATCAATACATTAATGGAGAGCGATTACATTAGGCATTAGATCGATTGGACATGAGGAATACACAAGATAGAGCGATTGTGATATATAGTGATTAGATATAGATGACAGACAGCTAAGGAAAACGAAATCGAAACAATTCGTAAAAAACAATGCTCTTCAAAAATTGTAATCATTAGAACAGAGCGATTAAGCATTAGGCATTAGATCGATTGTGACAAGCAATACAAACCGAACGCTGA
>BGPR01024958.1:9393-22757 GCA_013235015.1 Araneus ventricosus | reverse complement strand
ACATTTACGGCTGTAGTATCTTTCCTAATGATCGTTGAAAAACAATCAATGCACCATCGGATAACACAAACAATTTCCGTTCGATTGAAGTTGGTTTTGGGCTTCAAACAGAATTTACTGAATTTTGAGAAATTTTTAAAAAATAGTCAGTTTTGCAATCGGAATTTTATTTTTGTTTTTAAATTTGCTGCATCCAGCGTTCTAATAACACTACTATTTCAAATTTTTTTCAGCTTATAACTGGAACGGTTCTGTCGGATTTAAAACAAGAATGGTTAAAATATCTTTTCCCGTTTTTTTTAATTAATTTTTTCCTGGTCAGGTGAAAGATATTTTTCCTCTAGCGAGTTTCCTCATGCAACAATTCTTAGGAACATTGCTGGCATTGGCTGACGGTGCAGAGCGCAAGATTCGTCATAACCTTGAACGCAATGACTTCGATTATTATTTTCGGTAGTGTCTTAACGTGTTTGTGTCACGCATATTTTACTGGCTGTATAATAATCATTTTCACGGTGCAATTTTTTAATAATGTTTCGGATTAACATACTCTGTACTGTTTTTCTACAGTTAAAATGTCATCATCGCGAAGAAAAATAAGCGGGAAAATCAATAATGTGTATCTTTTGTTTTGTTTTCAGAACTTTTTCATGTCATTGTGGGCGTTTTCTTTTTCTTTTTTTTTTCATTTTGTTCAAGTCCTGATTCCACGGGCAACGCCGTGCGCGTATTGCTAGTAGAAATTAAAATAAAATTTGTGTTGATTTTATTCCGTCGCATCGCAAGGTTGCTGACCTTTATCGAGACTTAAAACAAGAACCAGCTACTCACAATCGAAAAGTCTGTAATCGTAAAAAAATGCATCAGACAAGACATTAGAACCCACATCCAGACACATAAATAACCCAACTCAATCTACTTCTTATCCTACGTTTTGATTAGATTCAATTTGAAATGGTCCATAATTTAATATTCCGAATCGGTTTTCTGTTCAGGAAAAGAAAGGACTCAATTTGTCTTCATCAACAAAATATTTAGAGACGTAATAATAATGAGGAGAAGGAAAACCAGACGGAATTCCAAAAAACAGACATCTTTGTCATCGGTTAACTTAATTCCATTTGGATAGGGCAACTGCGTCTTTATTCATCACTCATTACAGTTCCGTTCGTTTCTGAACGCTTTCTTTTTTAAAGCAAACGATACGTGGATTGACAGGAAGAATGTTATATTTTTACATCTGTAAGAAGATTTCGTTTCTTTTGAGATTCATCAAATGATTTTTTATGAGTTTTTACGACTGTTGTGTCATCTGACGAATTTTATTCTCCTGTATGATTATTGAGAATATTTACTTCTCTATCTTTTCTTTAAAATTCGCATCAAAGTATTATCGTTGTCTGTTTCAAAACAAATTTTTGTTCTGAAATAAGAGACGTCTATCTGCTTTTACACTTTGATATTCAACTTGTTTCATGTTCATAAAGATGGAATTTCATAACGGATTTATCACTCGCTCCCTGATGCGCTGAAGTTTTGAAATTTTGTAGGCTTTTAGATTCTCGATGACAATATACCATTTTAATATTTTCAGAACTTCATTATCATTGAATCGAATAATATAATTATTTTTTTTCCATACGAGTGGTGTCACCGGGTGGTGAATTAGAGAAAAATTGATAACACGAGTCCATAACATTATTACAAAAAGCTTCCTGTTGGTGTGCGATGAAAACAGTTCAATCAGGAGGTTTAATCACGAATATTCTAGAAAAGAAGAAACACGGGTAACAGGAAAAACACAGCACTTGCTCAAATTAGCAACACAAGCAAACAGCAAATCACTAATAACAACAGTAATAGCACGAACAATAGAGCTCAGCCTTCAGCAGCTGTCCTACTCGCAATGCGAATAAGACCCAACTAAAAAAAAAATCTGCAAAAAATCTGAAGGTATTTGGAACATGTTTTCTTCAGATTTTCTGTAGAAAAAAATGCAGAATATCTGAAGAAAATTATGTTCCAAATACCTTCAGATTTTCTGCACAAAAAAAATGTAGGATATCTGAAGAAAAATATGTTCCAAATACCTTCAGATTTTCTGCAGTCAAGGCTTAATTATTAATTTCATTAATCTAATTTGTAATTCGGCTTACTTGTACGATGTTAATTTAGATTGTGACAAAACTTGGCCGGAACTCGAACCCGCTTTCAAGGAGTTAGCAGGCAGGGACACTAACCACATAATCTATTTGAGTTTTAGAGTCACCATAGCTCTAGTAGCGCCATTTAGTGGTGTAAAAATCAGTCATGGTCAGAATACGTGTTTCAAAGTCATAGAGATGAGTAATAGATGAGATTAGTAATATTTTTGCTCAATAATTTAGATTCTCTGTTTCAATAAATTCGTTTTCACCTTTTATCTTTCTGATAAGTCTTCTCTACATTCATAGGGCGCAAGCTCCACTTTTCTCTTTGGAGGAAAAGAGCTAATCAGAAAGACAGTTGGAAAACTAATTGGAAATTAATTAAATGATGGGGGGAAAGTTTAAAATGGTAAAACCTCAAATATTTATTTTAGAGATTAATTTAAAATTCATTTTTTCAGTGGCATATTTAAAAAATTTATTGCCTAAAACAATTTTCTATTGGAAAATTTTTCTGCTGATGCATTCCTTTTCTATACAAGTATATGGTCGATATCACTAATTGAAAAAGGAACTGATGAAATACCTGTCTGCTGTAAAATTAAATAATAATGATAATTACATTCTAATTTTGCTTTATATCCTTTGGAAAATAAAGCTGCAATATTAAAGAATATGGTGCAGAATATGTATTTAGAGAAATGCAGATATCATGAAATTGCACTGAAACCTTCAAAAAAATCAACAGATCAAGTTTAAATCAAGTTTAATTATGTTGTGAAAATCTGTTAAACAACTGCAAATTGAATTGAACACAAAGTGCAGATTTTTTGCTGTCTTAAAAAATTTGCAGGATATTTAAAGAAAAAATAATAAAAAAATTGCAGATTTTATGCAGATTAAATTGAAGAAAAAATGCAGATTTTTTGCTGTCTTGCAAAATCTGCGGAATATTAAGAGAAAAATATAATAAGAAATTTCTTTTTGCAGATTTTATGCAGATTTAATTGAAGAAAAAAAGCAGATTTTTTGCTGTCTTCAAAAAAATCTGCAGAATATTTTTTGAAAAAAAATAAGAAGAATTTTTTTGCATATTTTATGCAGATTAAATTGAAGAAAAAATTTCTCTGTCTTGAAAAAATTTGCAGAAATCTTTAAAAAAACTTCAAAACATTTTTTTCTGCAGATTTTTTTTTAGCTGGGGACTCCAAAGAGATTGTCTTCCCTTATTTGTCGCTAGGGTATTTATAGCCTTTCCGTCTAGGGCGTGACGTCACAGGAAAGTTCCAGAAGAATCCACGTAACTTCGCTCCTAATTGAGATATCGAGATTAATCCTGGATTTTCTGGAACCTTCATATTGTCGTCAAAGTCGCCAAATTTATCACCAAGTCACGAAAATGGTCGCCAAGTTTGCCGCCAAGATCGCAGGTCATTGGCTTACATCTAATAGGAATCCCTGTAAATCTCTCTTCCCAGTCATAAGACTAATATGGCAGGAAAGCGACATCATAGTTTTGTAATAATATTTATAATAATAAATTAAAAATCAAAGACTAAATATAGAATTTTTTTAATTAAATTAAATTTCTACGTTTCAAAACAGTAATAAGGTGTGTTTTAAAAGATTGTTTTTATTGTTTGTTGTTTCCCTGTTTCGTTCCAATTGACTATTGATGCTATTCGAATTGGAAAAGTATGAATACAGTTAAAAACTCGTGATTTCATGTTTGTTAACCATTATGAACATAAACATGATTTATTTCTGTTCAAATGAATTTAACTGCCGAGATTATGTGAAAATTATTGATATTGGTGTTAAGGGCATAGCAATTTTCATCGCTCCACCTCCGTTTTTCAGTTATCGTGTTCAAAATCAGACCGCCAGAAGGGCACAATTCTAAAAAGAAAAAAAAATCATACTCGGGGAGATTTAAGGCGAAAAAATTCCTCAAAATCATGAAGTCAAAATTTTTGATGATTTCAATAACTTTCGTTTTTCATATTTCGTATGCGAAAAAGCAAAAATTAAAGAAAAGACTTAAGCGTTACATCTTTGCTCTTTGCTTTCAATGACGTTTAATCATGTTAAAAGCTGAACTAGAATTAATTAATGTTTGTAGGGGAGCACTAGATGTACTAGTATAGCGTGAGTTATATACTTACACTCATATTACAATTAACGTGCTCAAAAGGTAAAATAAATTTGTAATATATCTGTAGGACAACACTGTTGTAAAAAGCCTATTCTTTTAATTTTCTGTATATATTTTTATAATTACATATGATAGTTTCTTAGCAAGTTTGTGCAATTTAAACTTACAAAGGGAATTATTTGAATTTAATGTCCTAAATTTGAATTTTTAACCTTAATTCCTTTTTTTTTAAATCAAAAATGCCATGCATACCATCCTTCTTCAGGGGTAACACGCCAAAGAATTTAATTCTGCAATTCTAGCAAGTTTTGGTCCCTTCTTTTCATTTTTCATCATACCATATTAACTTGAAGTTTCATCAGTTTATCCGTTCAAATTATTGGTACTTGACCATTTGGTTTCACAATACAGAACACATTACCCTCCAAAATACTTTTAATAACTAGAATTCACATCATATATATATATATATATATATATATTATTTATTATTTATTTAAAGAAAATGTACGCTACAAATAAAACTACAATTATAGAGATGACACAAAAACTGCATAAAGCACACAAAGAACAAAAGTTTTAAGCAGCAAACCCTAAAAACATCGTAAATCGTAATAGAAATTTAAAAGTTGACCTCTAGTCATTAAGAGATGAAAAAACGTATTAAAAAGTAAAATTTGTAAAAACCTTAAAAACTTTCAAAAACGCAAATAATTTCATAATTGAATACAGTCGCATATAAAAATATTAAAAAACGATACAGAATTTAAAAATAAATATACAATATTTACTAACATTTAATATTATTAACTGAATTCTGTCGTTTTTTAAAAAAAAAATCATCTATCGTTTAAGAAGTTTTTAAAATAAACAGTTGCAACCATTGACGTCTGATATCGTAATAATGTCTTGCGAATTCAGAGAAAATCGTGTTTCAGCAAAGGCACGCAAACTGTTGTAATACAGCTGCTTCGCAAACGGAATTAGCACCTGCAACTGTAACCGAAACTGCTTCATGAACATGGAATCAAACCAGTCTATAAGAATCAAAACCTTACAATAATATATAACCAAATATTTCTTTTACAGCCATGAAATAATCTTCAAACCATTACCTCAACTTTTTCTTTAATAACGGTACATCTATTAATACGCCATTGATAGACAAACATAATAAATATCGACGTCTAAGCCGGCGCCTCAAAATTTATGGCTAGAAATAAAAAGAAATTGAATATATATTAAGCTTTTATGCTTTTTCCGTGTAGAACAAGTGGTTCAGGGATTTCCTAGTTATGGTCGCCATAGCAACCCCGTGGCCGTTGTTTATATTTATTTATAAAACCATCTGCGCCGACCGGAGTTTTACTGCCCTTCTGTAGAACCCCTATTGTGCAGTAAATGCCGTACCGTCCTAAGTGACACCGTTGTAGTTTGATGAACAATGACCTGGAAGCAGTTTCTTGACGTTTGACGGCCTGGATGACAGGTTTCTAAATCGGTGAGGGGGGCTGGAAACAAAAAGAATGCAGTTTCTTCTCTCCCGCGCCTTTGCTTTCGTGTTTTCTTTTTGTGTTTGCAATGTTTGTTGTAAAGTTTATCTGCTGTTTTGGCAGACGATTTTTTTTTCATATTTCAGCTTTTTTTGCTTTTTAAAACAAAAAATAATAAACAGATATAAAATATAATAAATAATATAATATATAATAAATAAAAAGAAAGAGAAGAATAATGAAAGAAAAGAATAAGATCATATTTAATGAACAGACTACAAGTAAGAAAAATTATAAGAATATAAGCAATGAAAATTACAGTTTTATGACACACGCCAGTTAGGAAGATACGCTACCATGGAGTCAATTAAGGATCAATTGACACATAACAAATGTGACACACGCTAGTTTAATTTTGGAATCCATTGGGGATCTGCAGCAGATAAAAAGACAGTGTTGCGTTCCTTTGTTATGCATACGTTGTTATGGTTGCCAAGTGTCTCTGACGTAAAATGAATAGATTTCATTATTAAATACTAGCCGCCTTCAGTGACCAGCTTGTTCGCCGGGAATATGATTTCAATTCAATCTTGCATCATTTTATATTTATGGTTCTCTTAACAGCGTATTTTTAAACTTCAGATTAACCCATTTTCTATTAGCGACCTTGTACCTGTTCTGTTCATTGTCTATATAAATGCCCCTAATGGTGTGAAATAACTGACCATGTCCAGTAACCCCTAATTCCAAGTTGTCAGCACTATCTTCACTTTCTTATTCCTCTTGTAAAATATGCATTTGATTTGAACATTAAAATGACGTAGCACATTTTATGGCCAGCGGCGTGTTAGCTGGATTAAAGCATTTTGAAAAAAAGAATAAAAACATAGCAGCTATAACCTTTCAGTTTATGTTTCTTAATGAAAGCAAAGCAATATTTCGGAGAGCTTTGTTTAAAGATTTAACAAAATTTTGATGAAATAAAATATGAAAACAAAATGTATTAAGATCCTATCTCAGATTACAACTATGAAAGAGAAATATGAAATTAATAATTTTTTTAAACAATGAAAACGGTTTGAGTTGCGTTGCAACAATGAAAAGTATTGTTGTAAATTATGCCAAAAAATATTTTAAAAAATTATTCAAATTCAAGAAAACATTGTATGGAAATTGATATCATTGGAAAGGTAATTTTTGCACTTTCAGATGGTGTAAAAATGATTTTTGTGCTGTAATATGCTCTGGAGTTATTAAGGAAAAACGCCGAAATTTCGCCTAATATTTTATTAATTAAAATTTTAAAAAAGGGCTCCGAAGTGCACATTCCCACCCTTCAAAGTATGTTTGTGCCAAATGTCGTAGCTCTAGTTTCAATGCTCTGCCCTGTAGAGCACCAACACACACAGACAGACACAAACACATTCTCCTTTATTATTCGTAGAGATAATCACACATTATAGTTCTTAGCAATTTTGTGCAATTTACAGATACTAAGGGAACTGTTTGAATTTAATATCCTAAATTTAAATTCTTAACCTTCATTTCTCTGCTCAAAATCAAAAACGTCATGCATACCATCCTTCTTAGGGGTAACACGCCAAAGGATTTAATCCTATAATTCTAACAAGGGGCCATTCAAATATTACGTAAGCACCCAAGGGGGGGGGGGGGGGTTTTCGCGTTTGCTTTTTTTTTGCGCCCAGGGGGGGGGGGGGCGTATGAGTGATGCTTACGTAAGACATTAAAATCACTTTATTTCCGAAAATCTCTTGAAACTTGCAGAAATAATTTAATTTTAAAAAATTAAATTTGAAAAAAAAGTTAAATTTGGCAAAAGAAAATTAAACTTGATTTTTGTAGGCTTAAACTTGAAATTGTAAGGAAATTAAACTTACATTTTTTTTTTTTTCATTTTAAGCCGAGTTAGAGTTTTTTATTTGAATTAAGTCCTAAATTTTTTTAAATTAGATTATTACTGTTACACGTTTTGTAAAAAAAAGAACGGGGGGTTGGGGTTGTAGTTCTGCTTACGTAATTATAAGAGGGAGGTTGCGATTTGCTTATTTTTGCTGACAAGGGGCGCCCGCGGGGGCTCAAAAAATACCAAAAACATGCTTACGTAATATTTGAACGGCCCCCAAGCTTTGGACCCTTCTTTTCGTTTTTTCATTATAACATCCAAATGTTTGTGCCAAATTCCGTGGTTCTACGTCTAGTGGTCTTCCCTACAGAGGATCAACACACAGACACACACATTCTCCTTTATTATTAGTAGAGATCTCTACTAATAATAAAGGAGAATGTGTGCGCGCGTGTCTGTGTACCTGTGTGTTGGCGCTCTACAGGTCAGACCGCTAGACCTAGAAACGCGAAATTTGGCACAAACATACTTTGGAGGATGGAAATGTGCACATCGGAGCCATTTTTTTGAAATTTTTAATATAATTTTATTTAATTAAAAAGTAAGCGAACTTTTTGGAGTATTTCCTTAATTAGTTTCGAAAATATTACAACACAAAAATCATTTTTACATCATCCGAATATATAAAGAAATCATCTTTTTAGTGGCATCAATTAAGTTGCCGTACGAGTTTTTCTCTAATTTTAATAAATTTTAAAAAAAATATTTTTTGGCGTAATTTACAAGAATGCTTTTCATTGTTGAAAAGAAATTCAAACCGTTTTCATTGTTTAAACAAATATTCGTTTGCGTGCTTCTCTTCCATTGTTGAAAGCTAAGGTAATATTTTTTATGTTTAATCAGCATATTTTCATCCAGCTAACATGCTTCTGGAAAAATGTGACGCGCCATTTTAAAGTTAAAATCAAATGCATATTTTCAAGAGGAATAAGAAAGTGGATATGATGATATTGTATGATACATTGCATAGACAGTTACTGGACTCCATTAAGGACGTTCATGCAGACAACGAACAGAACAGGCGCAAGGCTACTGAAAGAACATGAGTTAAATGTCTATCACGATTTGGAATTTAAAATTACTTTATTAAGGGAACCATGAATATCAAATTATACACAAGAGATTCAAATGAAATTATATTCGCGGCGAACAATCTGGTCGCCAAAGGCAGCTAGTAATAGTTAAATGTATGTTTCATAGCTTTTTGGCTTTTTTTCTGTCTGCTTTCATCATACCTACTTATAGTAATTAAACACTTTTATTTAGCTTTTCTTGTTTTATGTTTATAAAGATAGAATTTCGCCGTCGATGGTTTACTCACTTCCTGATGTGCTGGAGGTCTATGGCGGTTTTCCGCACAGGCGCTAGAGGCGCTCGCCTCGTGCCTTCAATTCCTGAGGGGCCTCAAAATCTCTTCAACGTACATCGCAGTGCTAAAGGCAAGGTTAAGTTACAAGTTTGGGTAGAGGGAGAGGCCTCAAAACAGTTTTGTGCATGTGGCCTTATACTGTCAAAATCCGCCACTGCTGGAGGTTTGAAACTTCGTTCACTTGTGTATTCTCAATGACAATACAATATTTTAATATTTTCAGTAATTATCAATTAATCTATTAATTACATTAAATTCTTATTCCATAGCGTGGCGACACCTAGTAATGAATTTGAGGAAAATTCATTATAGTTATAATAATACAATGTGAGTTTTAAACCTAAAATTACAAAATAATTAGAAATATAAAAACTTTTTACGTTCTGCTTTAAAAGTTTGTTTTAAAATACTGCTTTTAATTAAATTTATTTTAGCGCATATTTTCTAGTGTATTTAATTTGGAATTCGATAGCTTACCATTTGAAAGCAAGGATCACAAGCTACATTTATAAAACGAAACGATGTCGCTGCTATAATGAAAGCAACATCCGTCAAGAAAGAAAAAAGAATGAGCAAGAGCTTAGCTTCCTTTTAAAAAGACTGTAAACAAACTTTATTCCAGACATTTTCTTTCTTTTAGTGTTTAGAGTTGTGTTTTGAGTTTTGGTAAACATACTTAAAATTGCTCAGCTTTTAGACTGATGATGATTGTAGGTTACTTATAGTTATGTTTTATATGTGTTCCTCATGTTTTCTGTATATATATGTGACATTTTAATTTTTTAACTTTCTTAAATCATTTTAACGACACTTCATTTTTAATTCTTCTACTTCCATGTAATAAGCGCACTACAACTTTCTTTTCGAGTCACGAGTCTTTCCGGGGAAATTCCCTTCTCTGGGTACTTAAACTTTCTGCGTATTCTTATCTAACCTTTTTGACTCCAACATGTAAACGACAACAACAACGCGTCGTTTCGCGCGTATACTCTTTAATTCCGGTCATGGATCTACGCACATTATGATCCCTTTACCTATAAAAGATAACCTGAATTATCTGCTACGACTGAATAAATGAAGATTTAACAACTATTGTCTTTTCCTTTACCAAAAGGGATTATACTTCACCTTTAAAGCCTGATCTTATATATATATAGAATTACAAGCAAAGTTTTTCTTAAAAGCTTTAAAAAAAAAACAGTCTTACGTATTAAAATTTTTTATTGTGATGTGCTTCCATTTGAAGGAGCTCCAGGTAGTTTATTTCATCAAACATTTTTTTTTTTGGAACTTAGAGAATAAATAGCTAAAAGATAAAATTTGAATTTGGGTTATGAAAAAATATTTAAACGAAAACACTTAAAGAAATGAAACAAAATTAAATTATTTCCCCCCATTTTGAGATAAGAAGAGAGTAACTTTCTGAATAAAATAAAATAAAAATAATCGGAATAAAAGAGAAAAAAATTATGATGTTGCTCTTTCGTTTGCAAATTTAATTTAATTGTTTGCTGCAGAACCTATTATTTGCTCACTTTACTTTATGAAACTATTATAAAATAAGTATATGAGATTTTATTCCGATGTTAAAATATTTGCTAAAGCATTCAATAAAATAGGATGTTTAAATTAAAGAAGCTATCGTACTTGAAAATGTAAAGCAAGCTTCACTTTAAGCAAGTGAATTATAAACCTAAAAATAGCCTTGAAGCATTATCCATACTCCGAAGCTTATTTTAACTAGTAAACTATGTTGTTTAAACAAATAAATGAAAGTAAAAATAATAAAATTTATTCAAATATATGTAATAATCTCACTTAATTTTATTTCAAATTCTAATATTATATATTTTAAAGTCTTAATGTATTCCAAAATCACTTTTCTTAAACTTCAGTTTCGTTCTATTTCCCGCGCTGGAGGTATATTAAATCTCTCGTTTGGCATATTTATTCCTAAAAGAAAATTTTAATAGCTTTCACGTGTCCCCCGAAACTTTTTCCCTAAAACGTTTACGTAATTTATTAAAAATAGCCAATATTCCCTTCACTTTGATCACGTGCTATAGTGTTATTCCCTTATCTGAGAGAATCGGGGATTTTCTGTACACTTTTACTAAAAACTTCAACTAAGATGTTGGTATGTCCGCCACTCTCCAAAATATTTTTATAATAAAGCAAATTGGTTAACAATTCGACTGTTTTACGACTGCAACAATGAAAACATTTTATATACATATGCTCTTACGAAAATAAATACATTTAGGGATACCCTCTAAGTCTCGAGTCCCAATCCTTATATGGCGATAAGAATGGCTATAGCTGTAGTCATAAAAATGGTGTCTAGATATAGTAAATTGCCTATGTTAAAAATTTCCGACTATTTTAAACGCCACATACTTGTAAAAATCGACATGTAGCATTCCTATCTCACGAACGATACGAGATAAGGATCAACTATTAAGTTGTAGAGCAGAGGTTCCCAACCTGTGGTACGCGTACCCCTGGGGATACGTGAAGGACCATTTGGGGTACACGAAATCAAAGTTGTTAATGGCGGAAACAAGAAAACATAAGGAATAAAAAAATAGAGATTTTTTTTTTCGCCAAGTGAGTACTTGCTATTAAATAACTATACCACTTGAATAGTTGATTATTACGAAGTGTAATTTTTAGCTATCCTTATAATTTAGAACGAAATAATTATTGGTTTCATTTGCTTTGGCGTTGAAATGATACTATCGTAAAAATGGATTAAAATTTAAAATGCAAAATCGAAAATAAGTTCTGCAAATGTTATTAATTCGAGTCATTTCACTTTTAAGCTAACTTAAGCTAATACTAAAATAATTGATAAAAACTTCTTTGCATAGATGGATGGTTGTGTGTGGGGGGCGGGGGGAGTTGGATATGATAGCATGGGGTACGCGAAAACAAAAAGAATAATGAAGGGGTACGCGAGGGAAAAAAAGTTGGGAACTCCTGTTGTAGAGCATCATCGAATTAGTACGATAAGATACAATGCACATGTCAATTTTAAGAAGAAAACCCCAAAAGATGCCAATTTTTTTGGTCGCGATTTCCAAAATATTGACATTACATTGACAAGCCACTCAAAAAGCCGCGTTGGAATCCTGAATGAATCAAGTGCTCATACGAACTATTCAGCAACTTTGCAGACACTACTGTAAGAAGATGCTGAGAGAGGTTACTCATGTTGCAGCTTTATCATGAATTACTTAGAGGTCTCACTAACGTTCCTTGAAGATATGATATGGAAGGAAAAGGCGTGCTTTCCGCTTATAGACGTGTCTAAAAAGCAGAACATCTTTTACTAGGCACTGGAAAACCCTTCCGCCAACATTGGAGGGCCTTCGGCGACGTATTACTGATGTTTGTGAACAGCGTGTTAACTGTCGTGTTGCACAGCGGGCAGGAGGCCTTGCAGTGTAAACCTCCCAGATGTGCATGGGAGAAGCAAGAAAGATAAATGAGCCCAATGACAGGTATGTGCTCCGTTCTTCTCGATTCATAACGTCAAGTTTTGGAATTCACGACCAAACAAATGCCCGTTTTATGTGTTCTATTCTTAACACTAACACATACTAGGTGTTTTTCCTTAAATCGAAGATGTTTTACAACTTTTCAATATAATTATTTTCTGTATATCGTGCCACTTTGGAGATACTTAATGAAATTATTCTTTTGAGCCGAAAATACATAAGCTGTTCGAAATAGGGAGGCACAGGGTTCGAATAGGATTGCATAGGGCAAATAAAAAAATAAAGTTTTAGGCATTGCATTTTTACTACTTTTTAGAACAAGTGCTTTGACGGTATGTTTCTCTTTCAGTTATTTCTTTTAGCTGAAAATGATATTTGTTAGAAACATTGCCCTTAAATTAAATGAAATAAAAGAGGAAAAAAAATGAAAAGTGATTTTTTTTCTACACATGACAAAGAGACAGAAAGGCTGGCTACAAGCTGACTCTTGAAATTCGAACCCCGATCGGTAGTGATGGTTGCTGGCGCGCCGAATCTAGCAATACAGCCCCTGTAGAAGGCATCTACCATTGATTCTTCAGACTGATTCCTTAAAGGAATAGCCTCAGACAATCGGGTGATCACGTCCGGATCACCAATTGGTAATAATTGACCAGCCCACATCTTTCCCAAGAAGTGTAGATGAACTCAGAGAAGACGGCAAGTTAACTAAATAAATTTATTAAACATAATTAAAACTTAATCAGAGTCAGTGGCGAATCTAGGATTCGGGTCTG
>BGPR01024957.1:9393-22757 GCA_013235015.1 Araneus ventricosus | reverse complement strand
ACATTTACGGCTGTAGTATCTTTCCTAATGATCGTTGAAAAACAATCAATGCACCATCGGATAACACAAACAATTTCCGTTCGATTGAAGTTGGTTTTGGGCTTCAAACAGAATTTACTGAATTTTGAGAAATTTTTAAAAAATAGTCAGTTTTGCAATCGGAATTTTATTTTTGTTTTTAAATTTGCTGCATCCAGCGTTCTAATAACACTACTATTTCAAATTTTTTTCAGCTTATAACTGGAACGGTTCTGTCGGATTTAAAACAAGAATGGTTAAAATATCTTTTCCCGTTTTTTTTAATTAATTTTTTCCTGGTCAGGTGAAAGATATTTTTCCTCTAGCGAGTTTCCTCATGCAACAATTCTTAGGAACATTGCTGGCATTGGCTGACGGTGCAGAGCGCAAGATTCGTCATAACCTTGAACGCAATGACTTCGATTATTATTTTCGGTAGTGTCTTAACGTGTTTGTGTCACGCATATTTTACTGGCTGTATAATAATCATTTTCACGGTGCAATTTTTTAATAATGTTTCGGATTAACATACTCTGTACTGTTTTTCTACAGTTAAAATGTCATCATCGCGAAGAAAAATAAGCGGGAAAATCAATAATGTGTATCTTTTGTTTTGTTTTCAGAACTTTTTCATGTCATTGTGGGCGTTTTCTTTTTCTTTTTTTTTTCATTTTGTTCAAGTCCTGATTCCACGGGCAACGCCGTGCGCGTATTGCTAGTAGAAATTAAAATAAAATTTGTGTTGATTTTATTCCGTCGCATCGCAAGGTTGCTGACCTTTATCGAGACTTAAAACAAGAACCAGCTACTCACAATCGAAAAGTCTGTAATCGTAAAAAAATGCATCAGACAAGACATTAGAACCCACATCCAGACACATAAATAACCCAACTCAATCTACTTCTTATCCTACGTTTTGATTAGATTCAATTTGAAATGGTCCATAATTTAATATTCCGAATCGGTTTTCTGTTCAGGAAAAGAAAGGACTCAATTTGTCTTCATCAACAAAATATTTAGAGACGTAATAATAATGAGGAGAAGGAAAACCAGACGGAATTCCAAAAAACAGACATCTTTGTCATCGGTTAACTTAATTCCATTTGGATAGGGCAACTGCGTCTTTATTCATCACTCATTACAGTTCCGTTCGTTTCTGAACGCTTTCTTTTTTAAAGCAAACGATACGTGGATTGACAGGAAGAATGTTATATTTTTACATCTGTAAGAAGATTTCGTTTCTTTTGAGATTCATCAAATGATTTTTTATGAGTTTTTACGACTGTTGTGTCATCTGACGAATTTTATTCTCCTGTATGATTATTGAGAATATTTACTTCTCTATCTTTTCTTTAAAATTCGCATCAAAGTATTATCGTTGTCTGTTTCAAAACAAATTTTTGTTCTGAAATAAGAGACGTCTATCTGCTTTTACACTTTGATATTCAACTTGTTTCATGTTCATAAAGATGGAATTTCATAACGGATTTATCACTCGCTCCCTGATGCGCTGAAGTTTTGAAATTTTGTAGGCTTTTAGATTCTCGATGACAATATACCATTTTAATATTTTCAGAACTTCATTATCATTGAATCGAATAATATAATTATTTTTTTTCCATACGAGTGGTGTCACCGGGTGGTGAATTAGAGAAAAATTGATAACACGAGTCCATAACATTATTACAAAAAGCTTCCTGTTGGTGTGCGATGAAAACAGTTCAATCAGGAGGTTTAATCACGAATATTCTAGAAAAGAAGAAACACGGGTAACAGGAAAAACACAGCACTTGCTCAAATTAGCAACACAAGCAAACAGCAAATCACTAATAACAACAGTAATAGCACGAACAATAGAGCTCAGCCTTCAGCAGCTGTCCTACTCGCAATGCGAATAAGACCCAACTAAAAAAAAAATCTGCAAAAAATCTGAAGGTATTTGGAACATGTTTTCTTCAGATTTTCTGTAGAAAAAAATGCAGAATATCTGAAGAAAATTATGTTCCAAATACCTTCAGATTTTCTGCACAAAAAAAATGTAGGATATCTGAAGAAAAATATGTTCCAAATACCTTCAGATTTTCTGCAGTCAAGGCTTAATTATTAATTTCATTAATCTAATTTGTAATTCGGCTTACTTGTACGATGTTAATTTAGATTGTGACAAAACTTGGCCGGAACTCGAACCCGCTTTCAAGGAGTTAGCAGGCAGGGACACTAACCACATAATCTATTTGAGTTTTAGAGTCACCATAGCTCTAGTAGCGCCATTTAGTGGTGTAAAAATCAGTCATGGTCAGAATACGTGTTTCAAAGTCATAGAGATGAGTAATAGATGAGATTAGTAATATTTTTGCTCAATAATTTAGATTCTCTGTTTCAATAAATTCGTTTTCACCTTTTATCTTTCTGATAAGTCTTCTCTACATTCATAGGGCGCAAGCTCCACTTTTCTCTTTGGAGGAAAAGAGCTAATCAGAAAGACAGTTGGAAAACTAATTGGAAATTAATTAAATGATGGGGGGAAAGTTTAAAATGGTAAAACCTCAAATATTTATTTTAGAGATTAATTTAAAATTCATTTTTTCAGTGGCATATTTAAAAAATTTATTGCCTAAAACAATTTTCTATTGGAAAATTTTTCTGCTGATGCATTCCTTTTCTATACAAGTATATGGTCGATATCACTAATTGAAAAAGGAACTGATGAAATACCTGTCTGCTGTAAAATTAAATAATAATGATAATTACATTCTAATTTTGCTTTATATCCTTTGGAAAATAAAGCTGCAATATTAAAGAATATGGTGCAGAATATGTATTTAGAGAAATGCAGATATCATGAAATTGCACTGAAACCTTCAAAAAAATCAACAGATCAAGTTTAAATCAAGTTTAATTATGTTGTGAAAATCTGTTAAACAACTGCAAATTGAATTGAACACAAAGTGCAGATTTTTTGCTGTCTTAAAAAATTTGCAGGATATTTAAAGAAAAAATAATAAAAAAATTGCAGATTTTATGCAGATTAAATTGAAGAAAAAATGCAGATTTTTTGCTGTCTTGCAAAATCTGCGGAATATTAAGAGAAAAATATAATAAGAAATTTCTTTTTGCAGATTTTATGCAGATTTAATTGAAGAAAAAAAGCAGATTTTTTGCTGTCTTCAAAAAAATCTGCAGAATATTTTTTGAAAAAAAATAAGAAGAATTTTTTTGCATATTTTATGCAGATTAAATTGAAGAAAAAATTTCTCTGTCTTGAAAAAATTTGCAGAAATCTTTAAAAAAACTTCAAAACATTTTTTTCTGCAGATTTTTTTTTAGCTGGGGACTCCAAAGAGATTGTCTTCCCTTATTTGTCGCTAGGGTATTTATAGCCTTTCCGTCTAGGGCGTGACGTCACAGGAAAGTTCCAGAAGAATCCACGTAACTTCGCTCCTAATTGAGATATCGAGATTAATCCTGGATTTTCTGGAACCTTCATATTGTCGTCAAAGTCGCCAAATTTATCACCAAGTCACGAAAATGGTCGCCAAGTTTGCCGCCAAGATCGCAGGTCATTGGCTTACATCTAATAGGAATCCCTGTAAATCTCTCTTCCCAGTCATAAGACTAATATGGCAGGAAAGCGACATCATAGTTTTGTAATAATATTTATAATAATAAATTAAAAATCAAAGACTAAATATAGAATTTTTTTAATTAAATTAAATTTCTACGTTTCAAAACAGTAATAAGGTGTGTTTTAAAAGATTGTTTTTATTGTTTGTTGTTTCCCTGTTTCGTTCCAATTGACTATTGATGCTATTCGAATTGGAAAAGTATGAATACAGTTAAAAACTCGTGATTTCATGTTTGTTAACCATTATGAACATAAACATGATTTATTTCTGTTCAAATGAATTTAACTGCCGAGATTATGTGAAAATTATTGATATTGGTGTTAAGGGCATAGCAATTTTCATCGCTCCACCTCCGTTTTTCAGTTATCGTGTTCAAAATCAGACCGCCAGAAGGGCACAATTCTAAAAAGAAAAAAAAATCATACTCGGGGAGATTTAAGGCGAAAAAATTCCTCAAAATCATGAAGTCAAAATTTTTGATGATTTCAATAACTTTCGTTTTTCATATTTCGTATGCGAAAAAGCAAAAATTAAAGAAAAGACTTAAGCGTTACATCTTTGCTCTTTGCTTTCAATGACGTTTAATCATGTTAAAAGCTGAACTAGAATTAATTAATGTTTGTAGGGGAGCACTAGATGTACTAGTATAGCGTGAGTTATATACTTACACTCATATTACAATTAACGTGCTCAAAAGGTAAAATAAATTTGTAATATATCTGTAGGACAACACTGTTGTAAAAAGCCTATTCTTTTAATTTTCTGTATATATTTTTATAATTACATATGATAGTTTCTTAGCAAGTTTGTGCAATTTAAACTTACAAAGGGAATTATTTGAATTTAATGTCCTAAATTTGAATTTTTAACCTTAATTCCTTTTTTTTTAAATCAAAAATGCCATGCATACCATCCTTCTTCAGGGGTAACACGCCAAAGAATTTAATTCTGCAATTCTAGCAAGTTTTGGTCCCTTCTTTTCATTTTTCATCATACCATATTAACTTGAAGTTTCATCAGTTTATCCGTTCAAATTATTGGTACTTGACCATTTGGTTTCACAATACAGAACACATTACCCTCCAAAATACTTTTAATAACTAGAATTCACATCATATATATATATATATATATATATATTATTTATTATTTATTTAAAGAAAATGTACGCTACAAATAAAACTACAATTATAGAGATGACACAAAAACTGCATAAAGCACACAAAGAACAAAAGTTTTAAGCAGCAAACCCTAAAAACATCGTAAATCGTAATAGAAATTTAAAAGTTGACCTCTAGTCATTAAGAGATGAAAAAACGTATTAAAAAGTAAAATTTGTAAAAACCTTAAAAACTTTCAAAAACGCAAATAATTTCATAATTGAATACAGTCGCATATAAAAATATTAAAAAACGATACAGAATTTAAAAATAAATATACAATATTTACTAACATTTAATATTATTAACTGAATTCTGTCGTTTTTTAAAAAAAAAATCATCTATCGTTTAAGAAGTTTTTAAAATAAACAGTTGCAACCATTGACGTCTGATATCGTAATAATGTCTTGCGAATTCAGAGAAAATCGTGTTTCAGCAAAGGCACGCAAACTGTTGTAATACAGCTGCTTCGCAAACGGAATTAGCACCTGCAACTGTAACCGAAACTGCTTCATGAACATGGAATCAAACCAGTCTATAAGAATCAAAACCTTACAATAATATATAACCAAATATTTCTTTTACAGCCATGAAATAATCTTCAAACCATTACCTCAACTTTTTCTTTAATAACGGTACATCTATTAATACGCCATTGATAGACAAACATAATAAATATCGACGTCTAAGCCGGCGCCTCAAAATTTATGGCTAGAAATAAAAAGAAATTGAATATATATTAAGCTTTTATGCTTTTTCCGTGTAGAACAAGTGGTTCAGGGATTTCCTAGTTATGGTCGCCATAGCAACCCCGTGGCCGTTGTTTATATTTATTTATAAAACCATCTGCGCCGACCGGAGTTTTACTGCCCTTCTGTAGAACCCCTATTGTGCAGTAAATGCCGTACCGTCCTAAGTGACACCGTTGTAGTTTGATGAACAATGACCTGGAAGCAGTTTCTTGACGTTTGACGGCCTGGATGACAGGTTTCTAAATCGGTGAGGGGGGCTGGAAACAAAAAGAATGCAGTTTCTTCTCTCCCGCGCCTTTGCTTTCGTGTTTTCTTTTTGTGTTTGCAATGTTTGTTGTAAAGTTTATCTGCTGTTTTGGCAGACGATTTTTTTTTCATATTTCAGCTTTTTTTGCTTTTTAAAACAAAAAATAATAAACAGATATAAAATATAATAAATAATATAATATATAATAAATAAAAAGAAAGAGAAGAATAATGAAAGAAAAGAATAAGATCATATTTAATGAACAGACTACAAGTAAGAAAAATTATAAGAATATAAGCAATGAAAATTACAGTTTTATGACACACGCCAGTTAGGAAGATACGCTACCATGGAGTCAATTAAGGATCAATTGACACATAACAAATGTGACACACGCTAGTTTAATTTTGGAATCCATTGGGGATCTGCAGCAGATAAAAAGACAGTGTTGCGTTCCTTTGTTATGCATACGTTGTTATGGTTGCCAAGTGTCTCTGACGTAAAATGAATAGATTTCATTATTAAATACTAGCCGCCTTCAGTGACCAGCTTGTTCGCCGGGAATATGATTTCAATTCAATCTTGCATCATTTTATATTTATGGTTCTCTTAACAGCGTATTTTTAAACTTCAGATTAACCCATTTTCTATTAGCGACCTTGTACCTGTTCTGTTCATTGTCTATATAAATGCCCCTAATGGTGTGAAATAACTGACCATGTCCAGTAACCCCTAATTCCAAGTTGTCAGCACTATCTTCACTTTCTTATTCCTCTTGTAAAATATGCATTTGATTTGAACATTAAAATGACGTAGCACATTTTATGGCCAGCGGCGTGTTAGCTGGATTAAAGCATTTTGAAAAAAAGAATAAAAACATAGCAGCTATAACCTTTCAGTTTATGTTTCTTAATGAAAGCAAAGCAATATTTCGGAGAGCTTTGTTTAAAGATTTAACAAAATTTTGATGAAATAAAATATGAAAACAAAATGTATTAAGATCCTATCTCAGATTACAACTATGAAAGAGAAATATGAAATTAATAATTTTTTTAAACAATGAAAACGGTTTGAGTTGCGTTGCAACAATGAAAAGTATTGTTGTAAATTATGCCAAAAAATATTTTAAAAAATTATTCAAATTCAAGAAAACATTGTATGGAAATTGATATCATTGGAAAGGTAATTTTTGCACTTTCAGATGGTGTAAAAATGATTTTTGTGCTGTAATATGCTCTGGAGTTATTAAGGAAAAACGCCGAAATTTCGCCTAATATTTTATTAATTAAAATTTTAAAAAAGGGCTCCGAAGTGCACATTCCCACCCTTCAAAGTATGTTTGTGCCAAATGTCGTAGCTCTAGTTTCAATGCTCTGCCCTGTAGAGCACCAACACACACAGACAGACACAAACACATTCTCCTTTATTATTCGTAGAGATAATCACACATTATAGTTCTTAGCAATTTTGTGCAATTTACAGATACTAAGGGAACTGTTTGAATTTAATATCCTAAATTTAAATTCTTAACCTTCATTTCTCTGCTCAAAATCAAAAACGTCATGCATACCATCCTTCTTAGGGGTAACACGCCAAAGGATTTAATCCTATAATTCTAACAAGGGGCCATTCAAATATTACGTAAGCACCCAAGGGGGGGGGGGGGGGTTTTCGCGTTTGCTTTTTTTTTGCGCCCAGGGGGGGGGGGGGCGTATGAGTGATGCTTACGTAAGACATTAAAATCACTTTATTTCCGAAAATCTCTTGAAACTTGCAGAAATAATTTAATTTTAAAAAATTAAATTTGAAAAAAAAGTTAAATTTGGCAAAAGAAAATTAAACTTGATTTTTGTAGGCTTAAACTTGAAATTGTAAGGAAATTAAACTTACATTTTTTTTTTTTTCATTTTAAGCCGAGTTAGAGTTTTTTATTTGAATTAAGTCCTAAATTTTTTTAAATTAGATTATTACTGTTACACGTTTTGTAAAAAAAAGAACGGGGGGTTGGGGTTGTAGTTCTGCTTACGTAATTATAAGAGGGAGGTTGCGATTTGCTTATTTTTGCTGACAAGGGGCGCCCGCGGGGGCTCAAAAAATACCAAAAACATGCTTACGTAATATTTGAACGGCCCCCAAGCTTTGGACCCTTCTTTTCGTTTTTTCATTATAACATCCAAATGTTTGTGCCAAATTCCGTGGTTCTACGTCTAGTGGTCTTCCCTACAGAGGATCAACACACAGACACACACATTCTCCTTTATTATTAGTAGAGATCTCTACTAATAATAAAGGAGAATGTGTGCGCGCGTGTCTGTGTACCTGTGTGTTGGCGCTCTACAGGTCAGACCGCTAGACCTAGAAACGCGAAATTTGGCACAAACATACTTTGGAGGATGGAAATGTGCACATCGGAGCCATTTTTTTGAAATTTTTAATATAATTTTATTTAATTAAAAAGTAAGCGAACTTTTTGGAGTATTTCCTTAATTAGTTTCGAAAATATTACAACACAAAAATCATTTTTACATCATCCGAATATATAAAGAAATCATCTTTTTAGTGGCATCAATTAAGTTGCCGTACGAGTTTTTCTCTAATTTTAATAAATTTTAAAAAAAATATTTTTTGGCGTAATTTACAAGAATGCTTTTCATTGTTGAAAAGAAATTCAAACCGTTTTCATTGTTTAAACAAATATTCGTTTGCGTGCTTCTCTTCCATTGTTGAAAGCTAAGGTAATATTTTTTATGTTTAATCAGCATATTTTCATCCAGCTAACATGCTTCTGGAAAAATGTGACGCGCCATTTTAAAGTTAAAATCAAATGCATATTTTCAAGAGGAATAAGAAAGTGGATATGATGATATTGTATGATACATTGCATAGACAGTTACTGGACTCCATTAAGGACGTTCATGCAGACAACGAACAGAACAGGCGCAAGGCTACTGAAAGAACATGAGTTAAATGTCTATCACGATTTGGAATTTAAAATTACTTTATTAAGGGAACCATGAATATCAAATTATACACAAGAGATTCAAATGAAATTATATTCGCGGCGAACAATCTGGTCGCCAAAGGCAGCTAGTAATAGTTAAATGTATGTTTCATAGCTTTTTGGCTTTTTTTCTGTCTGCTTTCATCATACCTACTTATAGTAATTAAACACTTTTATTTAGCTTTTCTTGTTTTATGTTTATAAAGATAGAATTTCGCCGTCGATGGTTTACTCACTTCCTGATGTGCTGGAGGTCTATGGCGGTTTTCCGCACAGGCGCTAGAGGCGCTCGCCTCGTGCCTTCAATTCCTGAGGGGCCTCAAAATCTCTTCAACGTACATCGCAGTGCTAAAGGCAAGGTTAAGTTACAAGTTTGGGTAGAGGGAGAGGCCTCAAAACAGTTTTGTGCATGTGGCCTTATACTGTCAAAATCCGCCACTGCTGGAGGTTTGAAACTTCGTTCACTTGTGTATTCTCAATGACAATACAATATTTTAATATTTTCAGTAATTATCAATTAATCTATTAATTACATTAAATTCTTATTCCATAGCGTGGCGACACCTAGTAATGAATTTGAGGAAAATTCATTATAGTTATAATAATACAATGTGAGTTTTAAACCTAAAATTACAAAATAATTAGAAATATAAAAACTTTTTACGTTCTGCTTTAAAAGTTTGTTTTAAAATACTGCTTTTAATTAAATTTATTTTAGCGCATATTTTCTAGTGTATTTAATTTGGAATTCGATAGCTTACCATTTGAAAGCAAGGATCACAAGCTACATTTATAAAACGAAACGATGTCGCTGCTATAATGAAAGCAACATCCGTCAAGAAAGAAAAAAGAATGAGCAAGAGCTTAGCTTCCTTTTAAAAAGACTGTAAACAAACTTTATTCCAGACATTTTCTTTCTTTTAGTGTTTAGAGTTGTGTTTTGAGTTTTGGTAAACATACTTAAAATTGCTCAGCTTTTAGACTGATGATGATTGTAGGTTACTTATAGTTATGTTTTATATGTGTTCCTCATGTTTTCTGTATATATATGTGACATTTTAATTTTTTAACTTTCTTAAATCATTTTAACGACACTTCATTTTTAATTCTTCTACTTCCATGTAATAAGCGCACTACAACTTTCTTTTCGAGTCACGAGTCTTTCCGGGGAAATTCCCTTCTCTGGGTACTTAAACTTTCTGCGTATTCTTATCTAACCTTTTTGACTCCAACATGTAAACGACAACAACAACGCGTCGTTTCGCGCGTATACTCTTTAATTCCGGTCATGGATCTACGCACATTATGATCCCTTTACCTATAAAAGATAACCTGAATTATCTGCTACGACTGAATAAATGAAGATTTAACAACTATTGTCTTTTCCTTTACCAAAAGGGATTATACTTCACCTTTAAAGCCTGATCTTATATATATATAGAATTACAAGCAAAGTTTTTCTTAAAAGCTTTAAAAAAAAAACAGTCTTACGTATTAAAATTTTTTATTGTGATGTGCTTCCATTTGAAGGAGCTCCAGGTAGTTTATTTCATCAAACATTTTTTTTTTTGGAACTTAGAGAATAAATAGCTAAAAGATAAAATTTGAATTTGGGTTATGAAAAAATATTTAAACGAAAACACTTAAAGAAATGAAACAAAATTAAATTATTTCCCCCCATTTTGAGATAAGAAGAGAGTAACTTTCTGAATAAAATAAAATAAAAATAATCGGAATAAAAGAGAAAAAAATTATGATGTTGCTCTTTCGTTTGCAAATTTAATTTAATTGTTTGCTGCAGAACCTATTATTTGCTCACTTTACTTTATGAAACTATTATAAAATAAGTATATGAGATTTTATTCCGATGTTAAAATATTTGCTAAAGCATTCAATAAAATAGGATGTTTAAATTAAAGAAGCTATCGTACTTGAAAATGTAAAGCAAGCTTCACTTTAAGCAAGTGAATTATAAACCTAAAAATAGCCTTGAAGCATTATCCATACTCCGAAGCTTATTTTAACTAGTAAACTATGTTGTTTAAACAAATAAATGAAAGTAAAAATAATAAAATTTATTCAAATATATGTAATAATCTCACTTAATTTTATTTCAAATTCTAATATTATATATTTTAAAGTCTTAATGTATTCCAAAATCACTTTTCTTAAACTTCAGTTTCGTTCTATTTCCCGCGCTGGAGGTATATTAAATCTCTCGTTTGGCATATTTATTCCTAAAAGAAAATTTTAATAGCTTTCACGTGTCCCCCGAAACTTTTTCCCTAAAACGTTTACGTAATTTATTAAAAATAGCCAATATTCCCTTCACTTTGATCACGTGCTATAGTGTTATTCCCTTATCTGAGAGAATCGGGGATTTTCTGTACACTTTTACTAAAAACTTCAACTAAGATGTTGGTATGTCCGCCACTCTCCAAAATATTTTTATAATAAAGCAAATTGGTTAACAATTCGACTGTTTTACGACTGCAACAATGAAAACATTTTATATACATATGCTCTTACGAAAATAAATACATTTAGGGATACCCTCTAAGTCTCGAGTCCCAATCCTTATATGGCGATAAGAATGGCTATAGCTGTAGTCATAAAAATGGTGTCTAGATATAGTAAATTGCCTATGTTAAAAATTTCCGACTATTTTAAACGCCACATACTTGTAAAAATCGACATGTAGCATTCCTATCTCACGAACGATACGAGATAAGGATCAACTATTAAGTTGTAGAGCAGAGGTTCCCAACCTGTGGTACGCGTACCCCTGGGGATACGTGAAGGACCATTTGGGGTACACGAAATCAAAGTTGTTAATGGCGGAAACAAGAAAACATAAGGAATAAAAAAATAGAGATTTTTTTTTTCGCCAAGTGAGTACTTGCTATTAAATAACTATACCACTTGAATAGTTGATTATTACGAAGTGTAATTTTTAGCTATCCTTATAATTTAGAACGAAATAATTATTGGTTTCATTTGCTTTGGCGTTGAAATGATACTATCGTAAAAATGGATTAAAATTTAAAATGCAAAATCGAAAATAAGTTCTGCAAATGTTATTAATTCGAGTCATTTCACTTTTAAGCTAACTTAAGCTAATACTAAAATAATTGATAAAAACTTCTTTGCATAGATGGATGGTTGTGTGTGGGGGGCGGGGGGAGTTGGATATGATAGCATGGGGTACGCGAAAACAAAAAGAATAATGAAGGGGTACGCGAGGGAAAAAAAGTTGGGAACTCCTGTTGTAGAGCATCATCGAATTAGTACGATAAGATACAATGCACATGTCAATTTTAAGAAGAAAACCCCAAAAGATGCCAATTTTTTTGGTCGCGATTTCCAAAATATTGACATTACATTGACAAGCCACTCAAAAAGCCGCGTTGGAATCCTGAATGAATCAAGTGCTCATACGAACTATTCAGCAACTTTGCAGACACTACTGTAAGAAGATGCTGAGAGAGGTTACTCATGTTGCAGCTTTATCATGAATTACTTAGAGGTCTCACTAACGTTCCTTGAAGATATGATATGGAAGGAAAAGGCGTGCTTTCCGCTTATAGACGTGTCTAAAAAGCAGAACATCTTTTACTAGGCACTGGAAAACCCTTCCGCCAACATTGGAGGGCCTTCGGCGACGTATTACTGATGTTTGTGAACAGCGTGTTAACTGTCGTGTTGCACAGCGGGCAGGAGGCCTTGCAGTGTAAACCTCCCAGATGTGCATGGGAGAAGCAAGAAAGATAAATGAGCCCAATGACAGGTATGTGCTCCGTTCTTCTCGATTCATAACGTCAAGTTTTGGAATTCACGACCAAACAAATGCCCGTTTTATGTGTTCTATTCTTAACACTAACACATACTAGGTGTTTTTCCTTAAATCGAAGATGTTTTACAACTTTTCAATATAATTATTTTCTGTATATCGTGCCACTTTGGAGATACTTAATGAAATTATTCTTTTGAGCCGAAAATACATAAGCTGTTCGAAATAGGGAGGCACAGGGTTCGAATAGGATTGCATAGGGCAAATAAAAAAATAAAGTTTTAGGCATTGCATTTTTACTACTTTTTAGAACAAGTGCTTTGACGGTATGTTTCTCTTTCAGTTATTTCTTTTAGCTGAAAATGATATTTGTTAGAAACATTGCCCTTAAATTAAATGAAATAAAAGAGGAAAAAAAATGAAAAGTGATTTTTTTTCTACACATGACAAAGAGACAGAAAGGCTGGCTACAAGCTGACTCTTGAAATTCGAACCCCGATCGGTAGTGATGGTTGCTGGCGCGCCGAATCTAGCAATACAGCCCCTGTAGAAGGCATCTACCATTGATTCTTCAGACTGATTCCTTAAAGGAATAGCCTCAGACAATCGGGTGATCACGTCCGGATCACCAATTGGTAATAATTGACCAGCCCACATCTTTCCCAAGAAGTGTAGATGAACTCAGAGAAGACGGCAAGTTAACTAAATAAATTTATTAAACATAATTAAAACTTAATCAGAGTCAGTGGCGAATCTAGGATTCGGGTCTG
>BGPR01024956.1:0-22757 GCA_013235015.1 Araneus ventricosus | reverse complement strand
TATGTATGAAGAGAAATTATTGTAATTTTCACTCTTTTAAGAATGTTAATTCAGAATAATCTTACTGGATTTAATGGAATTTTTATACCATTATTTATTAGTATTATATCATTATTTATTTATTAATATACTAATATTGGTTTCGAGATGAAGCTGTGAAAGAGGGCTATTTCATGAGATGTTTACATAATCATCTGCTTGGCTTAGAAGGGTGAAATTGCTTTTTGAAGTCTGTTATTTATTGCTACGGCTATTTTAATTTGGCTAATAAAGATTCTGTTCAGTACCAATAAGACAAGTTTCTCTAATTTATTACAACCAACAAGATTTAAGTTATAACTTGCATATGACATACAGATTTAATCTTCATTTTAGTGCATTTTTAATTGATATTTCAGTTTCCAAATACTAAGACTCTATCTAAATTTTGAGATTTTTATTTGTCTTGTTTTAATGGTGATTTGATGCCAGGAATTCCATTATCTGAAAAGGGTTGAAATGCGAACCAAAATATTCATCTACTTAAGCTTTCTAAATGAATTCAATCATTCAGTTGTATCTTATGATTTACCTTTGTATATTATATAGTTGGCCTGTAACTATCAGTTGAAGTAGACTAACTCGGTAGTCTTTTTCATGAACATTTACTTTTTTTTAGATATGCTTCTAGTACAACCCATTGAAAGAGATGGTACACAGATGCCATCACCTGCCCAATTAAAAAGAAGAATTATTATTAAGGTAAGAGGATGATATATATCTCTTTTAATTTTCCTAGAACTTATATCACTATTCTAAATGTTAATCTATCTTAAGTTAAGCCTGTGTTTGTTTTTTTTGCTTATCAGTAATTTATTTGTTTCATTTTGTTAAGTTGACCATATGAAATGAATATTAAAAATTTACTATTTTTGTTGTTTCCCATCTGTGGTTAGTAGTGATGGGAGGGGGAAAAATAGTCGATGGGTGACACAAACTGTTTCAAAAGGAAAGACATTTGTGTATAGTTCACATCCGAAAGCAAACTAGCAATGTACCCTGTGTTTGTAACATGAACATAATGTTTATCTTTCTTATTTTTGTGTGCACCATCATTCTTGTCGATTTTATTGGATGGAAACAAAATTTCTTGGCTGATGCATGTCTTTTTGTAACTCTTCAAAATCTTATGTATATTTTTTCTCATATTGCTAGTGCTTTTCATCTGTATTTTTAAATGTCCATAGCTTTAATTTATAACATATCTATATTTGTAAAATCTTTATCTTGTTCCTGATTTATAGTCATAATTAGTTGAACTGTTTTATTCATTTGAGTTCATTGTTGCTTACATTCTGTTTGGAGTTATTCAAGTAGCATAGCAAAATTTTAACTCTTTAAATGTTTTTATTTGATTTCTGTTCTCTGTTTGAAATATTCTTTTCCTTTTTCAGCATAAAAAACTTCCAGATGGACATGAAGAAAAGCTCATTTTGTCAAGGGATGAAGGTATTGAAGTAGTGTTACATAATGATAAAAGTACATTTTTAATTCAGAAACTTTTGGTGGAAGCAGTAAGTTCTGAATGAATAATAATGTTTTAAATTATCTTTACTTTCTTAAATTTTGGCAAGGATTAAAATTGATTTAAAATGATTTTTTATCCTATTATTGTAGGGAATGTAATGTAGTGAATTGAACATAATCTGATAGAGAGTTGTAGAATTTCTTGAGAACTGAATCTCGTGCACTTCAGCGGGTGTCGGGAATAAACTGAGAAAATGGAGGTGGTGAAAAAAAAAAAAATCACATTCTGAAGAAATATTGATTGACCAGCAAATTTGAATGTCTTTGTTCAAGAAAAAGATCAGTATCATATGCAGACATGACACATTTCCGCGGACACGCGGATTTCCGCTTTTTCGGCATCGAATTTTATCATTCTTGGGATCGATGCAAATCTGTATCAAAATTTTTGTTAATGTGTTGGGGGGTTGGCTTGCTCATGCAAACAAAAACTGTACGCCTTGTGAAAATTTTGCGTATGGCTCTAAAGCGAAAGAGTTTCGAATTCATAAGATATTGCGTAAACCTGCCGTAAGCCGTTCAGCGTCCGAGTTATGTATCGGCGCTTTGGGGTCAAAGTTTAGCATTGGGAGGAATGCCTGAAGATTGTATTCTTTTCTTTATCGTTTCGTCCATTCATCTTTTGTTCCATCCAATCAGAATTCATTCCGAATTCTGATTGGATAGAAAATCAACCCACGAATTTCTTCCGATCCGAATTTTGTGAGAAAAAAAGATCGTTAGCTCTCCGTGAAGGAAGCCATTTTATTTGTGCGTTCTTTTTACCATTCTTTTCTTCATTTTTGTTTGTTATTTCGATTTCATTTTTGTTACTTTTCGTTCCTTAATGTTTGTGTATCAACACAAACATAACACATTTGTGCGGAAACACGGATTTCGGTGTTTTCGGTATCGAATTTTGTCATTCTTGGGATCGATGTAAATCTGCATTAAAAGTTTTGGTAATGCGTTGGAGGAGGGGAGGGGTTGCGCTCACAAAAGACGTGAATAGCACGCAAACAAAAACTGTGCGCCGTGTACACATTCAAATTAATCTCAGATTTTATAGATAAAAGATCAGAAAGAATGTATATTGAAACGTATTCTTCAATTTAGAGTTTTAAATACAAAATGTTGAGCAAAAAGCAGTCTGCTTTTGAATATTTTAGAAAAAAGATTTTTGGGGTGATGTTATTGATAGTAACGTGCAAAAATTTAAGGTCATCAGGCAAATTGTACTAGGAGGAACTTGATAGTAAGAAAATAGCTATGAGAAAAAAAATAAAGAAAAACCCCCAATCAAAGAAAGAGAGCAAAATTTAGAAAATGAAGGAAAATAGCAGACTGAAGCATAAAAGAAAGTTTGAACTGCTAGCTCAAAAAATGAGAAACAAAAGTCTTAATAATTATGTATAATCAAAAAAAGTTTTTACATGGCCATATTTTTTAGTGAGATAATTTTTATCATAGTTTTTATTTTAACAAAACTTTATACGAATTCATTTTTCACCCATTAATTTTCTTTTAAATAACAATTCTACAATATTTTTAATATTCCAAGCACTTTTTATATAAATTTATTCATTTATTGTTCAATTAATCATACTTATTTTGCTTCTCGGTGTTTATGTTTGATACGATTCCGTATTTATGAAGTTCAGCTTTTTTTGTTCTAAGCCTGTGTCATGTCTGCATATGTTCCTAGTAAAGCCAGATATACTTATATTATAATTAATTTTAACACTAGATCTATTGGTGAGTAGATTGTGCATTTAGTTGATTGCTTCATTTCATAAGCTTGGGACCACCTGTCTACCCCCCACCCTAAAGAAAAAACAACAGTAGTGATAGAGATGTTAAGCAATCTGCAGGGTTGTCAAATCTAAACTTCCCCAACTTAATGGTCTTTGTAGGATGTAATTATGAGATCTGTACAACAGACGCTTGAATTTTTTTTTTTTTAAATTCAAGAATTTGTCGTTAAGCAGCACAGTATCACCACTAAAACATTCTATAAATCTGTTCTTGGTAAGCCTGATCCTTCAAATATCCACTTAGCCAGATGTTGAACTGAGTGAGATCAGGTGAATGAGGTGGCTAAGCTGTTGATAAAGAACTGCTGATCATCCGTGCATTGATGAAAGTTTGCTGTAATACTCATCAAACACTATCGTAAATATGCATACACCATATACATACCGTAGACACCAATTTTTATGTAGCATCCTGCATAAAAATTGTACACTGGATGCAGTGACATTGCTGTAGTTGTGGGATTGCAAACCCTTTCAGCATGTTTTAACACTGTTTACTATTGAGAGAACAGGTTCCTTTTGGGGTTACCTTGTAAAAGATAAGGCTCAATAATGAATATTGCAGCAAAACTATACCTTATTTTTAACTTTTGCAGTATGGAGAGGCATTTGGTGGATTGTGCAAAACTTTTCTATTACCAAAATGTGGCAATTCTACATATTCTCTTGACCATTTATGTGAAAATTAGCCTCATCTGTCCCTAGAATATTCCATAGACAAGCAGGATCAATCGCCATTCATGCAAGGAACTGCAGAGTAAATGTTTCCCAAACCTCCACATAACTGTCCCACAGCTGGTGAAGACTGGATTTTGTGTGGATAATGACTAAGAATTAGTTGCATTGCTTGCCGTATGATAGAATCTTTCCTACTGACAGTACAAGAAACAGCTGGCGCACACACAATGCCATGAGGTGATCTTGACAGTACAAGAAACAGCTGGTGCACACACAATGCCATGAGGTGATTAGCTAATTGCCTCAGTGACTGCTGTAGCCACATATTCTGTGTGTGCTCACAGATTTTCATCTTCTACCAGTGAAATTGCAAGTTAGCCTGTTTTTTCAAATTTTTGTCATCATGTTATATATAGTTCATCTATTTTTTCGAAACTAATATGGTGCGAAAACGAAATTAGCGAAAGTAACGAATATTTATCACAACGATAATTATCTAGTTTGCTGCTTGGTATTTCGGTAGACTTCAACAGATCCAAAACGCAGGTTATGCATTTTAAATGTTTATTGCATAGATTAGACGACACATTACAGCACACACAAAAAAGAACATTAAACACAGATTAAAGCACTTATTACGCCATTATTCCTCGAACTCCGAACCAAAACTCTAAACCATTAATACATCATTCATTACAAATTCTTTTTAACTCTTTACTTCCGCGCTCGCAGCGCCACCTATTGACATTTCGCAACATCTATAGCCATCACGTTCTATTAGTTTTTGGTGTACATTCTTCTATCAGTGAAATGCTGTTATTGCAGCAACTAATTTCTCACCATTCTAATGGGAAAAAGTTAACTAACAGAGCTTTACCTTTCAAGGTCAGCATGGTTTATCAATGAATTGGAAACTCTATCTTGAGTAGCAACAATTCTCCTATTGTATTTGTCATATGTGCAGAAGCAGAACGTCTGAGTCAGAAAATAGCATTTTATTGATATTACTGCATCACTTTTGGCAATGTTTTGTTTTAAAAATTTGTTAAAAATGAGTCTCGAGCATCTGAAGTGTCTGTTGTCTAAATCTCATATCATTATGATCTACAAGGTGCTCGGGAAATATCTGGCAAAAATTAAAGGGTAGGTCTGGCGCATACAATAAGCATCCAAAATCACTTAGGAACATGGGTGCACAAATGCTATCTGGAAGCAGCAGATGACTTTTAAAATAATACAGCGCTGGCCACAATTGCCGACACATTTTGAAATTTGCACATTTTTTCAAATATCTGCTCAAACTTCGACCATATAAAGAATTGGTTTTTAACTCACAATTTACTTTGAAGATTCGGTCATGAGGGCATTTTGGGGACCGACCAGATATTGATGAAGTTGAAAAGGGATTTTGGCTCGCTCCATTTCACAGAAAGCTGATAATGGTTTGCAACTTTCATCAATTATTTTGTGTGTTGTGCAAAATATTTGCATGCATTTTCGTAAAAATAGCTGGAATATTCTGGAAAATTTAAAGGTTTCTTTAAACAATCCCAAATTTATTTGCATGTTTTTTGCTTATCACTTGCAGCATTTTCAACCAAATTGTATGAAATTTACAGAATATGTGACAATATGTTAGAGAAGCTTTAGCTTAAAATTTGAAGTAAATACTTTGAATATTAGAGAAGGTATGAGCATTTGTAGTAAATAATTTTCTACTGCACATGCACGAAAGGTTGCCTAATTTTTCTTTCACAACTTCAGAGCCAGATATATAGGGCAACTTATATAAAAATTCCAGTTCAGTACCTTTAAGATTCAGAAGGATATCAGCAGTTTGGCCAGCTTTGTTTTATTTTAAATGCTGTCTGCTGCCTCTAGATGGCGTTTGTGCACCCAGGTTTCTATGTGATTTTGGATGTTTATCGTATGCCTGAAGCCTTTCATTTTTGCCAGATATTTTATGAGCACCCTGTATATTACATTATATGAAGGTCTCTAAGTTTTAATTTTGACAACCCTGTAATTTTGATGCATTTTCTTGTTTTCATTCTGTCAGTACCTTGGCGTCCTCCTTCTGGTGTAATGCAGAAGTTTGGAGAGGGGATACCAGCTCAGTTGTCATCCTAGTCATCTGACTGTGGTTCAAAACTATGAGGTCTGTCCCAAAATAGCCCTCCTGTTGTTTTAAAACGGGACATTAATATATAACCGAACTAAACCAAAGTCGGTACCTTGGTATGTGGTATTGATGGAAAAAGGCCTAATTGAGTGAACTTGGGTCATACAGAAAGTTCTGTGGTTTTTCAAATCAAGACGCATTTTCTTCTAGTTATTTTACAACTGCTGTTAACCCTTTGTGTCTCAGTGTGCCAGCTGATGGCACACCTAATTTCACTTGTTTCTCAACTGTTAAATTCGACTAAATGGGAAATAATAGGTTTAAGATAGGGCTAATAGTACTCCTTTTAGAATGTATATAGCAGCCTTATGAAATTTCTTTATTAGAGATAAAGTTTGGGAAAATTCCGTAACTCAGAGATAAGAAATTTTTTCAGTTCTGGACGTTTACAATTTTAGCAAATTAACTCGAAAAGTTTCCTCCAATATTCTTGAAGTTTTAATTTATAATTTTCTGTAAGATTCAACAATATTTTTTGAGTGTATCAAGGAGGCTGTATCTAAGGGGGTTCTCATATGAAGGGGGTGACCCCAAAGGGGGACAACTCCTCTCGGAATTAAGTAAGTTTTTTTTTTTAAATTTTTTTGTAGATTCTATGTCTAGACAAACTAAACCCATTCATGATGTTTTTTCATCATATTTTAAAAAATGTAATGCCTTGCGCCACAAAGTGTTTAAGGTGTGATCTTGATTGAAACAGGTATGTAAATTCAGATTTTCTTCTTTCACTGGGATAATTCTAGCTTGTGTTGTGGCATAATTTTTGTTTCAGCGGAGTTCTAAGAATGGAGAACCAGAAAGTTCTTTTTCGTTATACTATGCTTGTAACTTGCTTTCTAGGAATCTACCCGAATTCCTTAAGCTTCAGCATTACTAAGTATACATTAATTTGATAAAAGAAACATCACTCCAGGATTCAAATCAACAATCTAAACTTTATTCTTTACACCTATTCTAATGCAAAAGCTGTTGCCATTCTCTAAAAGGTAAATTCGCTAACTGTCATCACACACTCCCACCTTTGATTATTTGTTAATAATCAAAATAATAAAATAGTTCAAAATACTCAAGTGCTCATAAATCTTGAAGGTACTTTAACAGTTCTACCACTTTTTGTAGTTAGAGTTCTTTCACTAGAAGGGCAGTCCTCACCTGCATATCTTATATCTAGAGGATAAATCCGTTTAATGGGACGTATAACCTCATTGCTTGAAGTCTTCAATTGCACATGTTTCCAAGGCTTTTTAACATATATATTTTCAATTTTATCCAAATCTGGAACTCCCACTGTGGGATAACTCTTAGACACTCTTCGATGAGATAGATAGTGACCAGGACCTTCACAAGACTCTTCTTTAACACCTGCATTTTTCCATTTTTCAAAGACATAATCATAACATTCAAATTAATTGTTTTTCAGTAGCTTCCTGTTAGTAGAAATGAGCTTTTTCCCAACGACATCTTTGTGGGTAAGTAGTTCGTCTACACTTCATATCCAGGGAATTTTAACCACAAATCTTCCCTCTTTATCATTTTCTGCATTTCTTACAAAGCAATTAAAGGATGCCTTTTATAACTTTTTCGAACTGTTAGCTTCACAAGAGACTATTATTATAACAGTTTCTAATTTATTACTTTTAACTAGAAGAGATGAAGAGAACTTTCTATTGAAATCAGGGTTTGGTTTTCCCATAATACTCCAACCCAAATATGTTTCTACAGCAACCAAACCAGATGACAAGTGTAACACATTTTCTGTGAAAAAATTTCCAGCATAATCAGTACCTATCAACAACTCTATAGGCTGGGAGCTTTTGACAACATCAGTGAATTCATTACCTTTATTCCATAACTCCTCAATCCATGGACCTTCTTGAATGCTAGGAATATATCCGCAAATGACCTGCTGGTCCAAAACTTGCATCTTGCAAGAATAAGTTTTCTTTAAATTACTCACTGAATGTTTATAGCAGTTATGTTGTTTCTTAGAACTGATTCCTCCAAACACTATATGTGTTAAATTTTCACTTTGTTTTGCAGTTGCTTTCATTTGGTTGATTGTAGATTTCAAAAGATATGACCTCTGAGATCCTGTATCCAGCAGTGCTCTCACCGTTTTAGTCTTTCCACCCGCCTCAGTTATTACTACTAGCGTTTGCAAAAGAACTTCCAGTTGACTTTGATTTGATAATGCTATATTTTCATCAATGGTGGGGTTCTGCGTAATGTTAATCTTTGTACTGTTGGACGTTTCAGTGCATAATATTGTCCAATGTTTTTTCCTCCAAATCATGTATTGAACATTAGACTTGCAATTTCTAGAACGGTGTCTGACTTTTAAACATACAAAGCAGGCCTTGCTCTTCTTTAAAATATCTTGCTTTTCCTCAAAGCATATTTTTTGCCTTTAAAACAATCTTGAGAATTATAGCCCTTTGCACAGAATATGCATGACTTCAAAGCTTTAGCTCCATATGCCAGATCATCAGCTGTTGGAACTGATGTTCCGAGGTCTCTGTCCTTTTTATTTTGATTCAGAGCTTCCTTGGATTTGAAGCCAGCTTTTGCCAACAAAATCCTTTTTTCCCCCTTCAACCTCTGCTCTAAGAAATAATAATAACTGCAATAATTTATCGCCACAAGAATTTTTATCCTCTTCTTTCTTGACCACTGGATTTCTCAGCCAAATTCTTAATAAATTTCCAGGAATACACGATTTCACTAACTGAAAAAGTGCAGTGGCATACTTATCAGTAGTTACGTCAATTGACTCCAATGATCTTAAGTGTGACTCCAATTTATCATAAAGTTGCATCTTGTTCAGTTTTGAATTCAAATTTGTAGCATTTTTCACTATCAATGACAAAAGTTCTCTAACATAATATTCAGCGAGAATCTCTTTACGGCCAAATCTTTTTTTCGGGCTATCAACTACCTTGACGTAATTCTGAGCAGTCAGCGGGTAACTATCAATGTTATCCCGCGCTCTACTGCCAATTGTCATACTCTGTATGAGATATTGAAATTTATCTTCCTTGCCAATGTTAACATCCTCGTGAATTCTGCTGAATTGGCTCCAAAAACTGAGCTAATCTTTTATGTCTCTGCCAAATTTAACTAGTCCTATTTTGGGAAGTTTTAATTTGGCTTTCTCTACATTAACTGATTTTGGCACACATCGAGGAGAAAGTTTCTCCAAATAGGCCTTTATACGAAAGCCGGCAATATCTAATTTGTCACAATATTTTTCTAATTTCTCGTATTTGTTATCGTAATCCTCAGATTTGGCATCTGTTAATGCACTACATATACTTTTGTTTAATTTTGTCAAATCTATAGCAGTCCTTTCTAAAGAAGAAAGCTTTATTTCAATATCTTCATGATTTAACTCTTTCTCATTCAAAGCTGTTATTAATGCATTATAATGCTTTATAAAATTTACCCTCACTGGACTTGGCTTTTTAATCAGATCCTACATAATATCAATAAGAACTTAGTCAAAAATGAAAGAATTATTTACTGACCTTACACTGGTTAATCCAGGGATGAGATTCTTCTGCTTTTTGCTGGATTTCTGCTTTTTTGTTATTTTGGAGAAATTTCGCTTTTTTTCTCTTTTTTTTTCCGCCGCAAAAATTTGCTTTTTCTTCCGAAAATTCCGATTTTACACAAAGAAAAGAAACCTTTCTATCTTCCGTTTTTGAAAGAAAATTCTGGGAAAATATGCTCGACCACGTGACTTAACTCCACCTGCTAGGAAACTAGCTGATTCATCTTCTACTGACGAATCAAAATTATATCAGCAAGCTCTACAAGGATGAACATTCCAACATATTCTGTTCCATTCAAAGTATTAAGTACCACCTTTTTGCAGAAAACAAAACCTCTGTGGCATATTTGCATAAACATGTTGAAAAAAAAATATTTAAAAACTTAAGGTCATCTTGTAGGGCGTACCAAGATGAAGAAATAATAAAAAAAATGGAACAAAAACAAATAAATAAACTACATAAAAAAAAGAGAAACTCCTGTCAAAAGAGGTAGCTAAAAAGCTGTGTGCAAATGCAGCAAAAAAGCAGAGAATAAGACATAAAAAAAATCTTCTCAAAATAAAAAATAAAATCGATGATTTACCTAGGCATTCTAGAGATAATGTAGTCCCGATAACTATACCAGTAATTAAACAAAGAGATACTAATGAAGACTGTGCAAAAACTTTAGCCTCTACTGAAAATAAACTTGCAGAGGATGCAAACACATCCTTTATTGAAGAAAAATCTGTCAAAGATAGGAGCCCTCCAAAACAAGGGGTGAAGCGTTTTAATGGAGATCTGTTACCAACAAAGGCGACACAAATTAAAAAAAACACGAAAGAAAACCACTTCTTTAACAAGTAAGGAAATATTTCAAAGGGTTTGAAATAACAATAATGCTAAATGAATCTGTGATTGTAACTGTACAATTTCTCAACCCCTCTCAGTTTATAAGGTGCAAAATCATTGTACTGTTACTTTTGCAGAAAGCTATAAAAATAAAACAGAATTCAGTATATGATTCATTATTATAATTTATAAAGAGCTAATACACTTTACACAATTGCATGAAGCAAAAGAAATTATTTGTCCTTATTTTTATTTATTTTTCGAGCTAACTTTTATCAAAAGGCTATTAAATATAATTCTTCTCAGACTTCTGTTGGGTGAATGTTGCATCTCAGTGATGCATAGGTGGTAAATATGTTTTAATGTCTAATTTTGTATTTTCTGATGCCCCTGATGATGTGTTAAACTTGTTTGTTAACTTTTAATGTGAATGACTTAATAATAATTTAATATTCTTTTTCTTATTTATATGTACTGAATTATAAATAATTAAGTTGTAAATTATTATAGTGTAATATTTTCATCATGTTGCATGTTCTGATGTTTTACTTCTTAAAACATCTTTCGCGTATAAATTATGGTACAAATTTTTTGCTCGCGTATGATTTCAGTCTTTTTGCCCTTTTTCGAATCTCATCCCTGTTAATCACATCCAAAGGAAACCACAATGTGACTTGCTTTCTAGGAATCTATCTGAGTTCCTTAAGCTTCAGATTATACATTACTAAGTGTACACTAATTTGATAAAAGAAACATCACTCCAGTATTCAAATCAACAAACTAAACTTTATTCTTTACACCTACTCAAATACAAAACCAGTTGCCATTCTCTAAAAGGTAAATTCGCTAACAGTCATTGCACAATGCTGTTTTATTTCAAGAAAAGAAAGAATGATTCTCAGACTGCTTATAAAATTTTTACTGCATATGGACAAACTGCTGTTCCTGATAACACAGTTCGAAGGTAGTTTGAGAAGTTTTAATCGCGGAAATTTCGGTCTCAAATATGATGCCTTTTTTAAAGGCCATTCTCTGTAGACAAGGACTTATTAAAAGAAGCTACCTTTGAAAATCCATGTTACACAGTTCAGAAACTATCACACAAACTAAATATTCCAAAAAGTACGTGCATGATCATTTGTAGAAGATTGGGTATGTAAGGAACTACAATGTATGGGTAGCCCATACTTTAACACAGCAGAATATGCTTGCTCTAATTTTGGCATGTCATTCTTTGCTGAAACGAAATGAAGAAGCTCTCTTTGAAGCATCTTATTAATGGAGACAAGAAGTAGATACTATACATTAATGTCACAAGAAAAAGATCATGGAGTAAACAAAATGAACCTCTCCAGTAACATTAAGAGGGGGCTGCATCCCAAAAAGTAATGCTTTGTATATGGTGGGACTAAAAAGGAATTGATTATTATGAATTGTTGCCACCAAATCAGACAATAAATTCAGAAAAATACTGTTCCCAAATGGCACTTTAAATGCAGAAATCGAAAAAAAGAGGCCAGAACTGACCAATTGTTAGTGTTGTCTTCCAGCATGACAATAACCCCACATTGCAATGGATGTCAGACATAGATTTATTGAGTATGGGTGGGATGTTTTGTGTCACCCCCCTCATATTCACCAGACTTTACCCCCTCACATTTTGACCTATATAGGTCACTTCAAAGTTCTTTGAATGGCCAAGTGTTCATTTCTCTGGAGACTGTCAAACAACACCTTGATAACTTCTTTACAAACAAACCTGATGACTTTTTTAATAAAGGAATTTTCCAGCTACTGGAACGATGGTTAAAAGTCATAGAATAAAATGGTGCTTATGTGATTCAATAAAATTTTCTTGTGTTTTTGTACTGCTTCATTGATGTTTATCATAAAAAAAAAAAGCAGAACTTTCCGGATGATCCAATATAAGAAAGTGGCCTTTGCTAAGGTTGCCTATTAATATTTCTGATTTCATAAAAAATTATAGTTCATAATTTTATAGAAATTTATTTCTTGTATTTAATATGAAAGAAGGGGCACTGATAGGCTATTTGTTACATTTATAGTATAAAATTGCATACTTTATAATTTTATTGTGACTTTTAGAAAAGTGCTGTGAAATTGCAGAAGCTCTTTTTTGGAGATTTATTACAATTGTGCTTTTGAGTGCAGTTGATTTCTGTGAATTTGATGCACTTTATTTACCATTAAACTTAGCTAATAAAAATATGTAAAGTTTGCCTTCAGCACCTTAGAAAAGAAAAGGATAGGGGAAGCAAGGCTTATGACCAGGAGTTGCATTGTATTGAAATTTTAGGCGATTTTAAAAAATAGCGATGAATGTAAAGTTAAATATTCAGGTAAAAATTCAAGCAGATTAGTTTCATAAAAATATTGATTTTTTTAATGATACATGAGTATATATTCTCATTAAACTTTAAGTATCTGATGAAATGAAATTACTGAAAAACTGCATTGAAAGATGATATATTTTAAGTAAGCATCATTAATTTATTGAAGTTTGCATATTATAGTAGTGTACTAAAAAACGAACTACTGCTTTTTATAGAGTAAAATTTAAAAGGTATAAAGTGGAAAACACAAGTTTGCTTTATTTGTATGATTTTGCTGTCTTTTCATAACCTAGTTCATTGTGGTTTTTGTTGGATTAATTCCCTTTGTAAGCAAAAAGAAGGAAAGGGATACATTCGTTGATTTCATAAATTCTGTATTATTTGTGGATTTTTGAAAAATTATTGTTATTGTAGATGCCGATGCTGATATTAGCAATGCTGTGAAAAATGGTATTCTTTACCTGGAGGATCCTGTGGATCATGAATGGAAGCCACATTTTTTCATGATTACTCAAAACAAGATGTACTATGCTGAAGAACAACAGTGCACCGAAGATGAAGATGGAGATAACGAAGAAAGTAACACACATACTAAAGAGGTATTAATATATAGGTAGTGATTATTTGTAGGGATTTTGCCTATACGGATAAAACTTTATTTCAGGTACTTTACCTATGCAGAAAAAGTTATTTTCAGGTACTCTAACGATGAATAAGATGTTATTTGCAGGTATTGTACCTATGAATAAAACATTATTGTAGAAATCTTATCTACAAGTTAAAATGTTATCTGCAGGTATTGTTAATGTCATTATTACTTCTGTAGGAGTTTTGAAATGTTCTTTTTGTAATTTAGGGTATGAAGTTTACTTAGCAAGATTTTTTCACTGTTTTGTTGGGGCTTTTGGTTTCCATTTAATTTGGTTTTGAATGCATCTCATATATTTGATTTAATTCTAGAGACAATATATTTACTGATGCCTTCAATGATAAAATTGAACCTTTTAGCAAGTTATTGATAAAAATTAAATTTAAAATCCTAATGACATTTATAAACCTAAAAGATGTCTTATTCATCACCATGGAATTTTAAACAGCTCATTAAAGAAGTCAATTGATCAAAGTCAAAGAATCAACTAGAAAGTCAGTAGCTTAAAAGTTTAATTCTGATTATAATCACATTGAAAAATTGTCGAATTAATGTCATTAAAAATTTTAATGAACTAGGGAGATAGTCTTTATCTTAAGTCTTAAAAAGTTTTATCCCTGTCTTGATCCATGGCAAGGTGTTATAACCTGAAAAACGCCACAATAATTATCATGTTCCTCAGATCAGTGATCCATGGTAGGGTTAAGTGGGGATAGTGGTTACCAATTTTACATTGTCACAAATTTGAACGTTTCTGCTGGCTATAATTTTCCTCTTTTATACTGTTGTAATTTATCAAAACTTTCAGTGGACTTTACCCTTTAAACTGGTATAAGAAACTTCTTGCAACTAATCATATGTTTAGGTGTAAAAGATTAATTTTTTAAATATGTAGTAACAGGTATCCAGTACCCCATTTCTTAAGGATAACTGGGCAGTTATTTGAAATGATAATTAAACATTCATAAATAAGTATTAAACTTATTAACAAAATCTTTAAAAGAATTTTTCAAACTGAATTAAACAGCAAAACATTTAAAGTAACTTATTTAGAAGCATGAAAAAATAAAATTCAGTCCTCGTAAAACAGTGTCAACTAACAACAAAACATAATACTTAATGTTTGAGATTAAGATAAGAACCACAGCTAACTGAATCAAAAGACAATAGTTACTGCTTTATAATAAAAAATAAATCGGAACTGTGCATACCCAGTTGCCCCAAATAAGATTTTGACACAATTTAATAACTTTTTATACAAAAAAATGAAATTAAATCTACAAAAGTAATTAAGTTATTTTTATTGTAATTATAAAATTACAATTGCCAGAATAACTGGAATCGGGTCGTGTTTCCAGTTGTAAATAGCAAATTTTTTTCCTTTGATGAATTCGACTTTCTTCTCAACTTCTCTAGAACGATTGTCAATCTGACCATTGTTTAGGAGGGAAGCCACATCCAGTGTTGCTAATAAGTGGTTTGCAAATTTCTTTAATCCATATTTTAAAAACATTAAGGCTATGAACACACGGGTCAGCTACGGCGAATTCGGCTGACAGCTGAAAACGTGTTGGTGGTTTGGTTGGTGGTGAAACACGGGGCGTTTGGCGAATCGTCGCTGTATGGTGGCGCTGCATATTCAGCTTTCGTGGCCACATTCGTCGTTATTCTTTCTGAGTGAGTGATATACGTGGCTCAGAAATGGTGATTTATTTGAATGGAGGATTTATTTGAAGAGCTCCCATCGAAGGAAGAATTCATTATATATATTGAATAAAGATTTCACAACTTATAATGTATGGAACTGTTTCAGAAAATTCTCAATTGAATTCAAGATAACATGCATTAGTATATAATTTTTTGTTTTCCGGTGTTTCATATAATGTTCTCACAAATTAAAGAATATCCTATGGATATTCTGCTTATCCTGATAAATAGTAGGCATGTAAATGAATTTAAAATAATTTTATTTTGATAAAAATTCCATTTTGAGTTATTTTTAAACAATAGAATAATTCATAATGATCATTGTATGTGTTATTTTGTAGGGAAAAAATCTCTTTAAAAAGTAAGCAATTTCATATTTTACAAAAGGCTAGAGATGAGAAAAATTATTTTTCAATATATTTTTATTTATGATTCTCAAGTCACATTTTTCAAGTAAATTCGAAAAATAATAAAATTTAAACACGAAGAACCGAAAAGGTTATACGTTACACCTAAAAGTTATATGCTAAATATTGTTCAACTGACCTAAAACATTAATAATCTTCAAATGGTTCGTTAAAAAATATATATTATCTGCTTTTTTTGCAAAGTATAAATATAAATATATTCTGAAATTTGTTAAAATTAAGGAAAAAATTGCACAACTTTGAAATTCACATCAATGAAATTATTAGGATGGAGTCCCCGAATTTGGACCATCTGGACGTTGTTTACTGCACTGTGGTGGAGAAATAATTTTAACGAAAAACAAGTAATTGAATTTTTTTTTGTAGCTTATTTATTTATTTTCAGAACGGCATAATTAACTTTTTATGAAATGGACTTTAAATCAGGAAAAAGCAAATTAAAGTTTAGCAATTTCCTAAATATCAAAAATTTGATTGGGACCTACATTCCTGATGATAAAACAGTGTAACAAATTTTATCCATCTAGCTATTCAAGTTTTTGAGTTATAGTGTTCACATGAATGCGGACAGACAGACTTCCCGTAGACGGATTTTGTACAAAATTTGATAAAAACTTACAAATTATGTGTCAAGATCACATACCAAATTTCATCCCCGTAGCTCTAATAACTTTCGAGTTATCGGTTCACACAGGCAGATACAATTCCAAAATTGTGTTTTTCAGACTCAAGGAGGTCTAAAACGTCGAGATTCGTCAAAATCTCGAGTTTGGATTTTTTGACGATTACAATATTTTCTCTTTGTATATTTCCTATACGAGAAAGTAAAAAAATTAAATGTAGAAGGAAACTTGATGCATTTAATGAATCAGCGACCAGTTTAATTAATGTATCAGTGAAAATCTGAATATAAAACGAGTGTTGATGAAAAGATTATTTCCTTGGAAAAAAACCCGTCCCCTCATATTATCGTAGATACAAATTTTAGCAAAAGCATTTCTTCACAATACGCCTGTAAAAGATATTTATAAGAAAATAAAATATGAATATGCCTTTATAATAAAACAGTTTAATTAAGCTTTTATTATCAAATTAAATTTATTATAATTATCCTTCTAAATTAAAATATTACATTAAAATTACAATTCAATAATATTTTTGAAAGTTATCTCGAAAAGGTGAAAAAAATTAACTTTATTACATTTTCATCCTGTACAAATACAGACGCATTCGCTTTAATTATTTGTAAAAAATCATAATATCAGCATAACAAAATATAATTAATCGAAAAAGAAACAAAAACATGTTTTAAATCATCTAAAATCTTATAAGTTTTTATTTAACTTTAAAGAACAGAATCGGTGCTTGGAGCTGCCATCCGGTTAGAGCGAAAACGCTTTCGTACAAAAACACGTGTGAACACTGTCACTTGTTACTATGGGACCATGCGACGATTTGCCGGCGAAACTGGAGCTGCTTCATTGGGGAAGGATGATACACACGCGACGAGAACCGGTTACACAACTTTGCCACGCCAGTGTGAACAGCGCCATTAAAGAACACAGGATCACATGTCGCGTCACGGCTGCAACTTTCGGTGGAAAAGCTTCGTGTGTTCGCGCCCTAAGGGTGTGCCCAGTTGCCTTGTTTGTGATTCAAGGTGCACTGTGTGTGAGCTACAATAATCTCCCCATCATTAAGATCTATTTGATGAGTTAATTTATGTTGAATAGCAATATTGCAAGATTTCTTAATTACTAATTGCTCATTGATGGTCTCAGAAAATTTTTAATTGGTTTAAATTTTGAAAACTTTTCTCACAATTTACAACACTTACAACAACTGTTAAATAAATTTAAAAATTTTGAACAAATTGTTAGGAACGGTGTTTTCTAGCCTAAAATGTTAAATGAACTATAACAGTTCAATGGGGCCTTCTTTGCATGTTTCTGTTTGATTTGCTCTAGCAGCTACAGAAATAAAATTTAGAAGCCTTTTTCATTCAATATGAAATTGTTTTTAATCAATGCCACTATTATCATGTAATAAGTGCTCTTATTATTCATTCATTAAATTTGATGGCAATTAAAAAGCATTTTCTCAGTGAGAAAATGTAATGGTTAAAATCTCAAACTGATTTCTTGAATCACTTGTTCAAGTGAAGAAACATTTTTCGTTAAATTTCCTCTTTATACGACGTTTGGTGCAGTATGGTCAAATTGGTTCTTGCGCCTTTAAACCAAAATCAACCAACCAATCCTCTTCATACAACAAGCCAGCATCTTATGAACCTTCATCAAACATTGTCTTTTTTCTTCTGTAACGATGTTCCATGGCAATCCCTAAGTCTTCAAAATTTCTCTGGCAAAATTGTGTGCTGTGCGAACTACCTTGTCTCCGTTGGTAATTAAAGATGTTTTCAGAAACTTCAATTTTATATCACTTTAATGCATATTTAATCTTTTGGTTTGAAGATAAGCTTTTATTTCGTTAATTTACGAAGAACCAATTCCCATATATGAAGGAAATAGAGCAAAGGAATCAATTGTAATGCATTAAATATTTCACTAGCATCAGATCTAGTAAGAGCATTGTATTTCTTTATGTATACAGCAGTGAACTAGTGCAGCTCTTCTCAGTTGTAAAAGTGCTTTTCTGCATGTCTGTTGATGCTGCAGTGGCCTAGTGGTAAGGTGCCGGCCTCAGAGCTGAAGGGTTCCAGGTTCGAAACCCCGATTCCACTGAAGATCTGTCATGTATTGGGGCATGTTGCACATTAAATCATATGTAGGGGCCAAACGTCCTCCTTCTGGTGTGTTGCGTAAGTTTGGAGAGGGGGTTCCAGCTCAGGTGTCGTCCTCGTCATCTGACCACGGCTCAAAATTACGAGGTCCATCCCAAAATAGCCGTTGTATTGCTTCAAAACGGGATGTTAATATAACTAAACTAAACTGCATGTCTGTTTTTACTGCCCCTTTTTGAAGTGCTGCCAAGGGTGGACCAGCCTTCCAGCTCCCTCTAGCTATTAAGCCACTAATGGTAAGGGGGCCATATTTTGTGTATAGCAGGGATGAGATTCTTCCGCTTTTTGGCGAATTTTAGATTTTTTGTTATTTTGGAGAAATTTCGCTTTTCCCCCCCTCAAAATTCCGTTTTTTTTTTCTTTTTTTCTTCTCCCCGCAAAAATTTTCTTTTTCTTCCGAAAATTCCGCTTCTACACAAAGAAAAGAAACCTTTCTATTTTCTGTTTTTAAAAGAAAATTCTGGGAAAATATGTTCGAAAACGCGGCTTAACTCCACTGGCTAGTAAACTAGGCGATTTATCTTCTACTGACGAATCAACATTATATCAGCAAGCTCTACAAGGATGAACATTCCAACATATTTTGTGCCATTCAAAGTATTAATTACCACCTTTTTGCAGAAAACAAAACCTCTGTGGCATATTTGCATAAACATGTTGAAAAAAAAATATTTAAAAACTTAAGGTCATCTTGTAGGGCGTACCAAGATGAAGAAATAATAAAAAAATGGAACAAAAACAAATAAATAAACTACATAAAAAAAAGAGAAACTCCTGTCAAAAAAGGTAGCTAAAAAGCTGTGTGCAAATGCAGCAAAAAAGCAGAGAATAAGACATAAAAAAAATCTTCTCAAAACAAAAAATAAAATCTATGATTTACCTAGACATTCTAGAGATAATGTAGTCCTGGCATCTATGCCAGTAATTAAACAAAGAGATACTAATGAAGACTGTGCAAAAACTTTAGCCTCTACTGAAAATAAACTTGCAGAGGATACAAACACATTCTTTATTGAAGAAAAATCTGTCAAAGATAGGAGCCCTCCAAAACAAGGGGTGAAGCATGTTAATGGAGATCTGTTACCAACAAAAGTCACACAAATAAAAAAAAAAATGAAAGAAAACCACTTCTTTAACAATTAAGGAAATGTTTCAAAGGGTTTGAAATAACAATAATGCTAAATGAATCTGTCATTGTAACTGTACAATTTCTTGACCCCTCTCAGTTTATAAGGTGCAAAATCATTGTACTGTTACTTTTGCAGAAAGCTATAAAAATAAAACAGAATTCAGTATATGATTCATTATTATAATTTATAAAGAACTAATGCACTTTACACAATTGCATAAAGCAAAAGAAATTATTTGTCCTTATTTTTATTTATTTTTCGAGCTAACTTTTATCAAAAGGCTATTAAATATAATTCTTCTCAGACTTCTGTTGGGTGAATGTTGCATCTCAGTGATGCATAGGTGGTAAATATGTTTTAATGTCTAATTTTGTATTTTCTGATGCCCTGATGATGTGTTAAACTTGTTTGTTAACTTTTAATGTGAATGACTTAATAATAATTTAATATTCTTTTTCGTATTTATATGTACTGAATTATAAATAATTAAGTTATTAATTATTATAATGTAATATTTTCATCATGTTGCTGATGTTTTATTTCTTAAAACATCTTTCGTTTTATTAATTATGGTACAATTTTTTTTGCTCGTGTATGTTTTTAGTCTTTTTGCTTTTTTGCCAATCTCATCCCTGCAAGAGTTAAGTAAACAAACTTCTGAGTCCCTGACTCAACAGAAAGTAGTTTCAATAAAAAAAATAACTCTTTTACAAAACTGAAAATAGACATTTTACAAACGCATTATTCATGGATTTTACATCGGAACTAAAACTTGAATAGAAAATGCCAGGTTCTCAACTCTTAAAACAAAATATAAATACAGCGATGCTTGCTTTACCAGTGCTGTCAATTGTGTGAGCCCAACATCCTCCCACCTGTTGATTATGTATTATAATCAACATGCATAACAATAAATATAAATTCAAAACAAAAATAACAATTTCATATAATAAATGGTATAAATATAAACAATACAGAATATAAAAAGACATATTATGAAAGTAAATAAAGAATTCCAAATTTAATTTTCACAAATGTAATTTCTCGGGAACTTTTATCTCTCTTCCTGATCTCGAAACTTTCTTTTACATTCTGAAAAAATCTCCTTGTCATCTGAATCTATATTAACATTATGCTTTACTTTCATTGGCTGTAGAAAGTCACTAGCAGATGAAATCTCTAAAGGAAAAACACGCTGAATTGGACGGAGTAATTTCGAATGTGACTTTTGTATTTTAACAAGTTGAAGAATCCCATCCTTCCCAGGAATATCTGTTACTCGTCCCAGTGGCCAGTTGATTCTTTTGCAATTGTCTGCACCAACTAACACAATATTGCCATCCGCAAGTTTACGTGTGTCTCTACATTTTGTTCTTTGTATGAGAAGTCCCAGATATTCATTTCTAAATCTGTTCCGCAAGTCCTTTTGTAAATTTTGCCGGTATTTTATTCTTCTATTTAGACTTTTATGGTCTATAGCATCTATATCCGGTGTAGTACTCCATTCTTTGATATCTTGTAGGAATGACGAAGGAGATAATGGCACTAGCTGTTTGCTTTCAGACACATAAGTAAGGGGTTGGGAATTTATCAATGCTTCGCAATCATACAGAATTGTTAACATTTCTTCATAAAGTAGCTGTGCCAGACCTAAGACCCTTTTTAAGAGGTCCTTCATTATTCTAATTAGTCTCTCCCATCAACCTCCCCACCAAGCATCTTTTGGTAGGTTAAATTTCCAATCGATGTCATTGACAGCACCATGTCTTATAATTTTAGTAGGAGTAGATTGGCAGCACCAACGAAATTGGTGTTGTTGTTGCAATAAATAGTTGAGCATCTTCCACGTCTTGTGACAAACCTACGAAAACCCATCAAAAATGCTTCAGTAGATAAACTGGTGATAAGTTCTAGATGCACAGTTTGGTAAACAGCGCAGGTGAAGAGTAGCACCCAAGCTTTCTGATTGCCTCTGAGGAATACCAAAAAATTTCAGTTCTCAAGTTTGGTTTTTAATATTTAAGGAATTTAATGTTTATTATTGAAAGTATTGTATATGTTTTTATAAAATTCCATTGTCCTTTTAGGATGCTCCTAATGATGAAATTCATTTTGGAGAAAAATGGTTTCATGGGAAGCTGCCAGGGGGCCGAAATCAGGCCCAGGAACTTCTGAATCAGTATTCAAGTTTAGGTGATGGCAGTTTCCTGGTCCGTGAGAGTGAAACATTTGTTGGTGACTATTCTTTGTCATTTTGGCGTCAGGGTACAGTTAATCACTGCCGTATCAGGTCAAGACAAGAAAGAGGACAAACAAAATATTTCCTGATTGACACCATTTCTTTTGATACTCTTTATAGTCTGATCACATATTATCAGTCTAATCAACTGCGAAGCCCTGAGTTTTGTATGTGTTTGACTGAACCTGTTCCTCAGCCAAACAAGCATGAAGGAAAGGAGTAAGTATTGTTTTAAATTTTAAATGTTCTAATTTGTTTATTTTTCTTAGTAAATAAACTGATAATTTTATCAGTACTTGGATGATAATATTATCTTGTAATATGATTTTTTAAATCCTTTTTTGTTATGGAGTTGAACATTTTGTTCTTTCATGAGCCTTTCAAAATTCTATATTTTAATATATCTCATTGCTAATTTGAGTCATTGAAATTTTTGCTTGATTCCTCCATACTTAGTGTTAACATAAATTTATTGATAAGTTGTAAATGTGACTTTTTTATACATATAAACATATTTTTATTATTTTCTTTGTAATTGTCCTAGTATAACTTAATTCATTTATTTGTAACTTCATTATTTCAATGTTGGTTTAATTAAAATTTTTATCTGTTTTGCTGTAATATTTGCTTGTAGGAAACAGTTTTTAGCTTCATGCACATTATTTAATTTTGTCTTTATTATTTAAGACATTTTCATTTTTTGATTATTTATTTTTATCTACATTTTTAAGCTTATGCTGTTATGTTAACTGGCAGAGGGAGACTGCTGAAGAGTTTTGCCAACTTGTCTAAAGTTTCTTTAATATTGCTACATAGAACAGACAACAAATGTTCATATGTCATTCA